>JAUTXW010000432.1:142500-450000 GCA_030620095.1 Kuschelorhynchus macadamiae
GAACGATAGCGCAATTGGTTAGAGCGATAGACTAGTGATCCAGAGGTGCAGGTTCGATCCCCGCTCGTACCATAACTTTTGCTGTTGATGATAAATATTTCTAAATCACATTCTATTAAGACTAAAAGCTATTTATACAATTTACCTCAAATTTTGCACAGAAATCAAATATTACGTAGAAATCAACTGATTAAATTCTGGAACGAATTCAAGCTGGCGAAACAAAATGGCGGTTTAATAAAATATTTAAAAATCCGGCTCGAAAAAACCTAGTTAATAGAGTGGTTTCAAATTGTGTTCAAAAATTAATTTTGGCGGAACAAAATGGTGGCCTAATAAAATGTTTGTAACTCTCTTGATCCAATTTACCTCAAATCTTATACAAAAGTCAATTGTTACATATGAATGAATTTTGGTACGAATTGATGGTAGCATAACAAGAAGGTGGCTTATTAGATTAATTGTAAATTATATTCAAGCATTTAGAGTGATGAGAGATAAACTGGTAAAATGATGGTACAAATTCAAGATGGCGGAATTGCCTTGACATATAGGGATGACCTGGTAATTTAGGTAAAAATCAGATATGGCGGCACAAAATGGCGGCTTAGTGGAATATTAAAAAGACTATTGCTACAAAGCTAGTTATCCAGTTTCTCTCAAAACTTTCTCAAAAATCTCATGTTCATCAAATGTTACATAGAAATGAACTAGTAACATTTTGGTACAAATCCATGGCAGCAAAACAAAATGGTGGCTTATTAAATTAATTTCAAATTATGTGCAAGCATCAGGAGTGCTATAGGGATAAACTGGTACAATTACGGTAAGAATTGAAGATGGCGGGACAAAATGGTGGTCACATAAAATATATAAAAAATAAACTTAAAAAGAAAACATCCTATTTGACTTCAAACTTTACAAATTAAATGTGCTTTAGAGATAAACTGGTATGAATTCGACATGACAGAATAAAATGGCGGTCTCAAAAAACCAGTGTAAAAACTACCCATAGAATTTATTTTAAATTACACTCAAAAACCAAGTCATGTAAAAAAATAAATAAATAAATTTTTTTGGGAATTATATACCGGGTGATAATGAAACTACTATCCAGGGAGCCATTTGAAAACGGCTAGAGATAAAAATATAGAATTTTGTGTGTTGATACCTGGTTGAATACTATGAACATTTGTAGCATAACAAGAATTGAATATCGTTTCCGGTTTCCCCGGAAATGACCGCGAGTTCGTTATGTTAAAAGAACACCCTGTATATCTTTGAATTGTTTGAACCCTCTTAACAATTCTAAATAACTTTTGTATTACATAACCTATGTTTAAAATGTATAGTTTTCCAAATAAAGCCACTTAAAAATGTGCCATAATTGCATATTGTGAAAATTTATAACATAAAAACAATTGAATGTCGTTTCCGGTTTCCCTGGAAATGACCGCTACTTCGTTATTTTAAACGGAACACCCTATATATTGAACTCTCTTAATAATTCTAAACAACTAGGTAGTTACCTAATTTTCAGTTTTGCAGTTGTTTATGAAAGTTAAATTAATGATAACTTAACCTAGTGTGATAACTACCTATAAACAAAGTTTTGCTAAAATTAAAATAATCATATTAGCCTTGACAGAAGTTGCTATGGTTTTTAAAAACAATTCAATTTTAACAAGTAACTTTTATCACTCATGGGCTTGGCAGATTGTTGCACTTTTTTATAATTTCTAGTGCTTTATTCGTGTCTCTATTGGTGTAGAATAAGAGGTCTTTGTAATCTCTTTAAAATGGCAAATTTTACAAGGGCGGAACAAATAGATATGCTTCTCGTCTATGGCGAGTGCTTGCAAAATAAAAGGCTGGCTCAAACACTACGCAGAGCGATACCCCGACAAAAACCAACCCTGCTATGCCTATTTTCCGAGACTAGTACAACATTTAAAAACAGTTCCCCAAAATTAAAATGAAAGAAAGTTCATTATTAGTGAAGAAGCTGAAATAATAGTTTTGGCATGTATGAATGCTGATCCAAGTATTTCTACTCGCCAAATAGAAAGTGAAGTTGGAGTTAACAAAGAAAGTGCAAGGAATATTCTGAAGAAACATAGTTACAAGCCCTATAAATACCAAATCCACCAACACTTGAGTGTTAATGACTTTTCTCGGTGAGTTGAATAATGCCGGTGGTTTATCGAAAATTCTAACCAATAACTTTAATATTAATATTATTTTCGTCTAAGTCTCGCTTCACGAATCTGGAAATGTTCAATAGGAACAACGTAAGATATTAGAGAAAATCAACATTTATTTAGAGAAGTATCTTTCCAAGAACGCTTTGGTGTTAATGTGTGGCTAGGTGTTTTAGGAACGAGAATTGTGGGCCCAATATTTTTTAATGAGCCCTTTACAACACAAACTTATGTGAACTTTCTCGAAACAACAGTTACCGATTTTTTGGACTAGTTACCTCTTGCAGAAATTCCCAACATCTAGTTTCAACAAGATGGTGCACCGACCCATAATGCTCGAATTCGTGTAAATTATTTAAATGAAAGGTTTGGGGACCAATGGATAGGAAAGAATGGACCTGTAAGGTGACCAGCACGTTCGCCTGATTTGACACCTCTAGATTTTTTTCTGTTGTCATATCAAAGAAAAAGTCTATTTAACTCAACCTGAAAATTTGGACATTTTAGGAAATCGAATTATTAGTGCTATTAATAATATTAGTATAACTCAAAAAGAAAATGTATTATGGAAAATTGTTGAACAATGTGAGACCTGTATTAAACAAGAAGGTCGTGTTTTTGAAAATCTTAATTATTTCTTTTATTATTAGTTAATATTAATCATCTCCAGCTATAATAAAGTTCATTCATTTGTTTTCACCTTGTCATATGCGTTTCTTTTTTAAAATTTAAATGAATTAAAAAAGGGTTCATTTGAACATTATATAGGTATATATTTGTTACTAAACACTTATGTGCGGAACTAAATTGGGTTACATTTCACTGTTCCTAATAAAAGAAAAAATGTATAATGAGGGAAAGGAAAACTCCTCGGAAAATTCGGAAAAATTACGTAAAAAATATAATAAAAATTGCTTTTTGATAGTTTCACAGTTCTTATAGATAAGCCACCACTTCAAATAACTATTTTTGTTGAGGTCTGAATAATTGCGAGTCAGATATGTAATAAAATGTGCAGATAAACGATAATTTATCATTCGTCAAAGACCCTGTTTAAAAATCGCGAGTAAAACTATTCGCATATCTTTTAGGTTTTATGTTTTTGAATATCGCTTCTCGACTTGCAGAGGAATTTTATTGTCACAGTCAGAGATTTTATGTGGCCCGATTTGTCAGAGCTTTAAAAACACGATTTATTATTTAAGACGTATTTGAAAAATCAAGTTTAGGGCTTGGGTTTATTCCTACCAGCGGAAATGTTTTTCCATCAAATCTACGCTAAAATACGATTAAGAATTTCCGAAACTAAGATGGAAATACTTAATTTATTTTGTCTTAAACATAACCAGTCTTTAATAAGCTAAAATTGACAATTTTCTAAGATTAGTTTCTGAAATAAAATCTATTTGCTTCGAAACTTTGTGTACCGTAAACTGGGGTGACTTTGCCAAATGTGGTAACTTCGCCATTTCATGCTTCGGTTCAAATAAAAGTATTTTATGGAAAAACTGGCATCCCTGCAAGACCAAAGAACTTGCCGCGTGATTAAACAGTAGCACCTGTTTCTCCCGCGCTCCTTTATAAACCAAGTTACAAAGTGAGTAAAGCTTCACCTACATTTTGCAATCAATTTACTTAAAAATGAAAATATTTTAAAAATATTGAGCATTTCTATTATAAAAATGTAGTATGTTTTATATACATTCACATTATTTACTTAATTATACCATTATTTTCTATCAAAACTAGTGCGTTACATACTCAAAAAAATAATAATTATTTAAAAACGTAGAGCGCTGAACGCCTTTTCAGAAGAGCGACCCGTTGAGAAATCACACTCAGCAGTAACAAATTCCGCATCAGACTCCCCCGTACGCCGGCTTTCGCGCTTAGATTTGTTTACGGCAGTTGCTATGGCAACGCAATGGTGAATATCCGTATCAAGCCAAATAGAGATGGGAGCGGCATAAAACTGCTGCTGCAGGCTGCAGGCGCTTTTTGGTTGTTATAGAATTAATGTAAATTAATTCGTTCGGAGGCGGAAGCAGTTTTACATGAATCGAATCGAATCGACATTAGCTTTAAGATATAGGTACATAACTGTTTTTTAAGAACAAAAAAATATATTTAAAATCTTATAGATTCAGATTATTTCCCCTAAGTATTCAAAAACGCTCTAAAGCTATGGATAATTAACATTATAATAACGTTGAAAAAGCAGCCATTTTGCCGGGTATTTTTACCTGCGACGCTGTGCACCTAGCTACGCTGCTCCTCACCCATTCTTAAATCTACGAGCCGCCACTGTTCTTACCATATTAAGGTATGTATTAACAATACTACTTTAAATATAAACTTTATTTGTAGATATACTTATTGTGGTGGTTTAGAGGTTATGTTGTGAATAATGCAGGATTGCCACTTCTATTGGAAGTTTATTAAATTTTTTATGGCAAAGTTACCCCATGCAGCATTAAAATGTTCTGATATTTTTCTTTCAGTTCATTAATTACCGTCATTTACTTTTTAACAAAAGAACACAAAAAGCTTTTTGTTAAAAGTAACAGAATAGCTTTAGGTATCTCTCATACTTTATTTTATGTTTAGATAAAAATTAGACACCTTTTAGTATTTTAAAGTCTATAAAGGACGGCATTGTTATCTGTTTGGTTGAAAGCCGTATTTCACATCACTTTTGTATTTATTATAAATTTATAGTAATTCTGTGTGGTCTCTAAGTTTAGAACGGAATGTTGTTTAAGTCGTACAAATAACGTAAAAATAAAAATAGTTTTTGATATGAGGGGTAATACATTTAAGGGCTAAGAAAGATGTGTTTTAAGCATCGACTGAATTTCTTAATTATAGTTTCAACAGTATTGATCGGGGAAAATATGTTGTGTCTGTTTTAAGATTTATCGGTCGCGTTTGACACAGGCTACTTTCCAATCTATATAACATGGACATTCGGGGTTTATTGCTAAACTAAATTGATTCTTACATGACGTGAGGCATGACAGTGACATGTGAGAGGCGATCAAGTGCTATGTATGCCGACGATACTACAATTGTAGTCAGTGCGGATAATATGTGTGAGTTGAGTGAGAAAATAAGTGCAGTCCGAAATGATATGGGGAACTGGTGTAGAGCCAATGATACTTAATGAACAAAAAACGGTATATATAAATTTCTATAATAAACCAATATCCTCACATTTCGCTCTTGAAAATGATTTGACATTTGCAAGAATATTATTTTTTTATGGGCTATAGTCGATTAATCATTGTCTTTTTCGGATCGCGTCGACCATATTTGCTTTAAATTAAATTCGGCATTTTTTGTGATTCTAAAATTAAAGTCCGTTCTTGATCTATTCTTTAAGCCAAGGGTCTTTAAACCACAGCCCGCCTTCTAATTTCTGGCGGCTCCCAGAGGCTAAAGAAAATATTCTTGGCGTTACATGTCTATTGAATCTCTCTAATGATTGTAGAAATTATCACTACTAGAGGGACCTACTAGTCCAGTTTCGTAGCTGCTGGAATGTAATTCCAAGAGCGAACGAAGCTGTACAAGCGAAATAGTGCCAACTAGCAGTAAAGTTGCTACCTGTGCCATAAGTGATTATAGTGAGTCCTAACCCTGGAACCTGTGGTGAAAGATAGATCAAAATACAAGAGTTCTAACCACACGACACCACAACTTGTTACGTTCTGGACGCGCGTTTCACTAACCAAGTTAGCATCATCAGCAGATGATACAAACTAAAGTAACTTATCCTAACCCAGACTATTTATAGGTAAATGTGGTCACACTTGGTTGCAACCGAATGCACCGTTGACAAGTAAACAAAAAATATTTCAAAAGGGTTAGTAGAAGAACTCAGCAAGTTAAATATCTCGCATGATAACTTTGAGGTTACTAACTCGTTAGAATTCTTAGATAAAATTAAGAAAGTTCACTTAACAGAAGGTGAAATTTTAATATCTTTTAATGTAAGCTCATTATTTCCTATTGTACCCATTACCACTAGCTTTAGAGTACCTAAAGGAACTACTTGAAATCAATAATTTGAAGAAAGAAATTGTTAATGAATATTTACTTCTCACAAAATTATGTATGAATCAAAACATTTTTCAGTTCAACAATAAATAGTATAAACAACTTGAAGGAACTGCGATGGGCAATTGCTTATCTCCGTTCCTTGCAAATTTGTTTATGGGCAGATTAGAAACCCAATTCAAAAAAGAACTCAAGTATTTCCCAAGGGTGTGGTATAGATACGTAGACGATATATTTGCTATTTTTGATACTAAAACAGATTATTTGGACACTTTCTTAGAAACATTAAACAATAAATATTCTCGCATTAATTTTACGTACGAAAAGGAGAACAATGGGCAATGACCTTTTCTCGACACGTTAGTTATTAGAAATAACGATAAATTAGAATTTGATATTTTTAGAAATTTACTAATACTGATAGGTATATAACATCCGACTCATTTCATTGCCGTCAACACAAAATTGCAGCATTCCATTTCTTAACTCACAGGTTAGCTAATTTTCCATTAAGTAAATAACGTCTTCACAGTGAAATGAATCGGATTAAAAATATAGCTAAAAGTAATGGACATAATGATAATTTTGAACATAAATTAGTAAATAGACGTAAGCATAAGAAAATGTTAAAGATGCCACTACTCCTCAAGCACCTGAGGCTTCCAATAAGTTCATAGTAATCCCATATGATCCCAGATATACGAGAGGTCTAGAAAAATTATTTGAAAACGTAGGTTTTAGAGTAGCCTACAAAATGGAAAACAGTTTGAAAAATCTCCTTGGAAACGCCAAAGACAAAGTCGACTTGAAGAATTGAAGAGGAGTGGCATCTATGAAATTAGCTGTAATGACTGCGATCTAAAATATGTTGGACAAACTAAACGCTCCATAAACGTTCGTTTTAAAGAACACATGGCACATTTAAGATACGGAAGAACAGAAAAGTCAAGCGTTGCCCAACATGCTTTGGAAAACCATCACCGAATAGGAATAAATAATCTTAAGTTGATTAAAAATGTATCTATTAATAGATTATTGGATGCATTTGAGAATATAGAACTAGTTAAATGTGGTAAGAAAGCACTAAATAACGACAGAGAGCCGATTCCCTATAGTCCCTTGTATTGTTTGGTTGTCAACGGTGTAGTCGGGTGCAACCAACCGGTTAGGATAAGTTACTTTAGTTTATATCATCTGCTGATGATGCTAACTTGATTAGCGAAACGCGCGTCCAGAACGTAACAAGTTGTGGTGTAGTGTGGTTAGAACTCTTGTATTTTGATTATAGTGAGTTGAGTATAGTGTGTTTTGACGCGTGTAAGGCGTATACTGTATTGTGGCGTACAGTCGCGCAAGTTTAGTTTTGTCGTGGATATTTTTATCCGAGAATCAAACTCGTTTCTTCTACCTTAACATTAAAACGGTGTTAATCAAAAACCCGTCTGTTTGATGTGTCAAAAATCAGGTTCAGCCTTTAAAACTTAAAAAGATATTACCATACAAAGCATGTCACAAAGTTCGAGACATTCAAAGGCCAATTACGGCAAGATAAAGTGAGAGCTTTAAAAAGTCAGATTCAACGACAGCAAGATAGTTTTTAAAAGCAAAACATCGAAAATGAAGCAAGCGTGAAAGTTAGCTACAATTATATCCGAAAAAATAGCTTTGAAATTAAAATTTTTTATTGATGGTGAATTTATCAAGGAACAACTTTTTTCTAAAGTTAGTTTGTCCGGTATTACTGTCGCCAGAAAAATCGAAAAGTTAACGAAAGTACTTCGAAGTTTGTATACTATTTTGTTGCCCTCGACGAAAGCACCGATTTAACCGATACTGCTCAATTAGCTATATTTATTCGGGGCACTGATAATAATTTTGAAACCACTGAAGAGATGGCTGCGCTTTTTCCGATTAAACGAACTACAAAAGGATGTGATATTTATAAGTGTCTGATGACAGTACTGAGACGATATAATTTAGAATTGACAAACCTTTCTGCAGTTGTAACAGACATCATCCATAGTAGGAAAAAATGAAGGGCTCGTGGTGGGTTTGATGCAAAAACAGCAGAAAGATCTCCCTTTAATGCATTACCATTGTATAATTCATCAACAAAATCTTTGTGCAAAATCCACAAATATTGAGAAAGTGATGAAAGTTATAAATTTCAACAACAGAGAATTCCAAAATGTTTTACACGAAATTAATGCTGAGTATGGTGATGTGACATATTGTTCTGATGTTCGTTAGCTCAGCAGAGGAAAAATGCTAAAACGCATTTTTGATTTCAAGGAAATCGCCCCCTTCATGGAAACCAGTTCCTCAATTGACCACGACTGGCTGCGCGACTCTGGTTTTCTGCTAGGAACACTAAACTACAAGAAAAAGAAAATCTCATCATCAACCTACTTGACAATGCGAAGGCATTTGAGTTTAAACTAGATTTATGGAAAAATCAATTGTTGAAGGGGGAGTTTACGCACTTTCCTAAACTGAAAACTTGCGAATGTACAGATGTGGATAATTATTTCGCAGCACTAGATTTACTCAAAAAAACAGTTCCAATCAAGATTTTCTGACTTATAGATAACGAAAAATACGTCAATCTCTTTGCCCAACCATTCAGTACATCCAGAAAATGGTCAGATGGAGCTTATCGATTTGCAGTGTAATTTGGAACTGAAAGACAAGCCGACGTGGGTCTTCTTGATTTTTATTGAAAATAAGTCGATCAAAATTCGTTTCCTGAAATCCAAAAACATGCCTAGAAAATGATGTCTCTGTTTAGGAGCACATATGTGTGAGAGCAGCTGTTTTCTTGTATGAAGAATGTGAAGTTTAAAACAAGATCGAGAGTTACAGACGAACAACTGGAAGGAAGGTTGCCGGTTGCAACTACAAAAATAAAACCAAATATCGACACACTTGTCAATAATAAACAATGTCAAAAATCGCATTGATTGATTGAACTTTTTAACCAATAAATATTATTACACTTTGAAATTATATTTTTTTTTATTTAGTGACGTGGACCATTGTGGCCGTTCGAACAATGTGAAATCGATTTTTGGCTCTTGCACTGAAAAAGATTGAAAACCTTTGCTTTAGCGTATAGTCTGATGTCCAACAATGTTATTTCTTAGGGAGCGGGAAGTACAAGTGATTGTGTTTTTCTGGGATAAAAGAGGATAATACGGCTGATTTTTAAGCTACAGCTACGAGAAATTTGTTGAAATAAGTTTGTTTGCCGAAATGTTTTAACTCTCCCTTCACTTCATATGTACAAATGTGTCGGATATGTAAATAACAATAAAACGCTGTTTTCAGGGTTAGGCTTGGGCAATTATATATTAGGGGTAATTTTCTTTTGGAAGTGCCTGGACACAACACGACCATGTATAAGAGTTCGCCAATGTACAATTGTATAACTTTTTTTAATTCTTTACCCCGCAAAATGCAAAATTGAATGGCAATGAATTTTTATAAGCGAGCCAAAGAGTTTTTTTTACAAAAACAGCTTTTTATTCAACCAAAGAATATCTAGGGCGGACAAATTGACTTTGAATGTTAAACTGTGTTGTTGGTGGATCAGGCTGTCTACAACTTATTGTGTTTATTATACTTTGTATTGTCTTGTCTACTATTCCGTTTGTTTTTTGTTTACTTGTTTTGAGTTGTTTTATATATTTTCTACAACCTATATTATTTTATGTATGAAAATAATTTTGGGATATTTATAGTATATAAATTTACTAAAATAAGCTGTGCTTCTGCTACCTCTTTCACTACGATCTTAAGACCTTCAACTAAAACGTCGTCAGTGTCACCACAGTTTTTAACATGTAATTTCGTAACAACAAACTAAATCCCATGAGAAACCATTTACCTGGCTTGTGTATTGCTTTAAATCAATGTTACCAATCTAACGTTAAAATTGGATAACACGAATTTTCATAAGTCCCTCTATTTGTTACCAAACAGCTATAATTGTGAGTCTGATTGCGTATAATTAGTTAATTTAGTTGAAAATGTCACGCTTTGTGTTGCGTCGTTAACCAAACTAATGACAGAAGTAAATTAATGATTAATTTATTAATTAGTACCGAATAAAGACTGAATTATTGAAGTCTTTGTGATTTTTGATGTAATGATTTTTAAATATTTACGGCGCCAAGCAAAAAACAATTTTTTTTAAAGTTCCCTTTTTGTATAGAGAGAAGAAAGTGATAAAATTGAATTTACTGGAATGATAGAATAAAAGCTTCATGGCTTTGGTCAATTAAGAAATCATGGTTTTTAGGATAGGACAATGTTAAATTGGAATTACTATCCGGCGTTTCGCCTTCGATTGCAGGCATCTTCAGGGATCCTAACTTTACGAGATCCAAACACTGAATGAGCTGGGAAAGTTTTAGGCGGGCTTTTATATTTGACTTGTGCGCACCGTGGCCCTGTGTTAAGATTGGTTTCCATGTATGATGTAGACTTGCTAAAGAAATTGCTTATCAATAATGTCACTGCTGTTTTATTGAATGCAGTTATCAAGGGAATCCTTAAGGGGGCTGGCCCCGCTCCCTCTATTTGGAAAATGTTCTCTAATCGCTGAATAGAAATTACATATTAAAGGCACACCACGTTCCTGTGTCTGGCAGTTAATTTGAGGTAGGTCATATGCAGTTATATTTTTCTAAACTCACTAGTAAAAGCTGGATCGGAATTAATCATTTCAGCAGTCGAACTGAGAATTGTATGTTTTGTTAACTAAAAAATATTAAAAGGCTGATTTATTCAAGTGTTTATAGATATTTAAACTGGTTTTATTGTATACAAATTTATGAATATTTTTTTGACAAGTATAGGACAATTATTAATTACTCCCTATGGAAATATTTGAATATTGTCACTGGCTATTTCCAATCTGATATTTGCAGACTAATAAGCTTTTTTGTACCCTTTTCAGTAAGAAACCCTTTAGATGGTTTAAAGACCATACAATGGGGGTAAGACCACAAAACTAATGGGAATATTTGAAGAAAAACCGAAATGCCACCATTATTCCCACAGCATTGTGGCTTAATAGTATAATACACAATTTTTGTGAAAATGATATTAGTGTATAATAAAATATTTAAATACACCTTTAACTTGTCTTTTATTATAAACAATTACTTTTAGTCCACCAGTTTATGTAAGGGTAATTTTCATAGGAAAAAAATCAGAATAACTCTCTATAGAAGTCTATTTATTCATAATTGTTGAAAGAGAAAGTTTTTACATAGAAAAAATAGTAACTATTTTTCTTACAACGTACATCAAAGAGTCTTCAGTAGGACTATATTTACTTACAACACTAGTATTAAAAAAACTGAGTAATTGATTTGAAATAGATTCAAAGCAGGCTTTAGCTTTTTTTTTACTTACAAACAGTTCTTTTTTGTCAATTTCATGTGTAGCTGCATGACAAAAAATTAGGTCTAACAAATTCCTTGTTTTCAATTCCAATTTGTAAAATTAGTTGAAAAGAGAAACAATCAGTTTTTTTAGATTAATTTTCTAGTTTTTGTAAAAAATTTTTTCTTTCCTGACAGAGGAAGGAAGATCTGAAGTTATATTCTATAATTTATTATGATAAACTAACATAACAAATATCTTTAACAAAATGAAACAATATCTACATTTTTAAAACACTTTTATTCACAGACTAGTTAATAGATATTCACAAATATATATATATATATATATATATATATATATATATATATATATATATATATATATATATATATATATATATATATATATATATATATATATATATATATATATATATATATATATATATATATATATACATATGTACAACACTACGGAAAAGAGACTAATGTAATATTAAAAAGCTAATAAGATTTTATCAAAATAGAAGGATAATAATTAAATAAAAAATACAATGTTACAAAAATTTACATTGATTCTATTCTTGCTATCAGAATCTGCAAAATCGAGAATTTTGTTAATGTACTATGTATTGAATTTGGCAGAAAGTTTCAATGCCAAAGTGAGAATTTTGGTTCCGGGAGCTTTCAATGTAGACTTTAATAAAGTAGAGGATAGTTATAGTAAAACTGAGATGTTAACTATTTTTTTCTTTTGGTTTCATTTAGCTCATACACAGCCCAACTCGTGAAAAGTTAATTGTTTAGACAATATTTTTATTAATTTTGAAATAAATGGGGTGTTCTGATCGTAAGGCTCAGATTGTGGAAGTGGGATTTGTCTCAATGGGAGTGCAGATGTATGAACGTATATATAATCAAGATAAACATCAAACATTTTATAATTACCTTTCACAAGAAAGTTAACACAATGTGTATGAGGCTGATCTAATCGAGTTGAAATATATATCTTTTCATGAAACTTTTCATTACTTTTACAACCTGTGCTTTCCACTAAAATTAAATAACAACTGCAAACAGTTATGTTGTGCTATAAATGCTTTTGTTGGAGTAAAACCTCTGTTTATTGCATGAAGTCACTTCTTTCGACAACAACATTGCAATTAGGTACACAAGAAATTTAGGACATTGTTCTAATTTAAAATGTTTCCAGGCTTTCTAGTAGAGACCGTGTTGCTCCAGCTTACTCTAAAGGCAAAACATTTCCGGAGATCCGACCAGTTGCTACGGTAACGTTGAAAAATAAAGGCATCTGATACTACTACTATGTCCTATAAAGTACGGGTGTGAAATTTTCAATCGAATTGAACCACAAACAAAATACCTTGCAAAAATTTAAAGTTGTCTATCTAATCGTAAAATACCTAAAAAGTCTACACTAGTTAAATAAAATCTGATAAAAAAATAAAAATAAAAGTTTGCACCTGATACAATTCAGACCTAGTTCGGTTTACATGAATTATCTGAACGAACAATGATATTCCAGGGGATATATCTTTGATGTGAAGTCAAGAAAATCTAAAACCCCATCCGAACTTTGTACTGATAGGAATATTGGCACTTCAGCGAAATTGCTTTCCACAATACATGCAAGATACCGTTGGAAACGCGTTTGAAAATCTTGTGAATGACATAGGGCGTTATTGAAAAAGGGTTGAGCTGTTTGCATAAGTAGGTTTTAGCACTGACCTACTTTTTCCTCGCCAAATCATGTTTGACGATTTATCATGTAAGTAAGTATTTGTTAATATAAAATGTTATATAAAGTGCTCATAAAAAAAAACGAAACACCTAGTTTTTTAGACCACATTTGGAAGCTCGTTACTCGAACATTACTAAATCGAATTTAAAAAGCCTTGCAAACTCTGGAGAGTTGATTCTTTGACTCTTATATAATATTTTGGAAGTACGCTATTTTGCACCTATCATAAACTACAGGGTGTCAAAGACAGAGAAGTTTTTTCCCAAAATTTCTTGTTATCGACACTTATAGAACTGTCAAATTAGATAGTCATAATATTAGTTATATGAGGACCAACCATGCAGAAGTGAACAAATCCACTTTTTCCGAAAAATGAGTTAGGCATTGCATCTGGTAGAAATCGGTCGCCTCTCTAAGATCCCATCCAAAAATTCAGCCAAAAACAAATATATCCTTGTTAAAGTACATGCTGAAATCCAACATTTCAACCAAAAAGTAGCAAATCCATGAATTAATAATCTTCGTTAATTCCAGTGTATGTTTAACAAAAGGCAACAAATCCTTCTAGTTGATATGAACGTAGTAGATTCAGAACTAGGAATAAAACTTCCTATTTTGTGCATGACTCGCAATCTCGTATGGGATATGACAACTAACCCTTGTTGCATAGTTCTTAATACGATTTTAGCCAAGAAAACTGTAATGCGATTTTACCTAATATTTCTAGCCATCAATAAGCGTCACCAATATCGTTGCTTTACTTCCTCTGGTATTATTTGAAGTGTGTTTACATAAGGAATTATGTTTCTGTACTGAAATTTGTTTAGTTATTGTGTTCTTTGTTTATTGTTTATGATAGATGAAACTATCGCAGTAGTTTATGGTAATAGTGGGTCTCGAAAAAGGCTACGAAAACCTACTCAAAAGGAGCTCAATCGATAAACGAATTGAAAGTTAATGTTTAAGGTTATGTTTATTATTTTATACCTGATACAATGGTGAGTTCAGCATTATTGCCAAGTTGTTTGTTTTGGCATTTGACTTGTTTTTGAGCAAAATCGGCTTAGGGGAAGGGGTAAACTGGGGGTTACTTGGTGAAAAATGGCATATTTTCCTACAATAACCATGTAATACGTCGTTTTATATGTTTTTGGGTATACAGATCTTAATTATGAAATCTATTTGACATTTTAGCAGAAAATAAAGGGTAAGAGTGGAAAGAAGAGGTATGAAAAGTTAAATTTTAATAAAAAATCGAGCAATATGTTGTTTCACGAGTTGTCCAAAATACAGATCCCAATTCAAGAAAGTGTTGTGTGACAATTTATACAGTTACTTTAACTGTTCCACTGTTTCGCATGAAAGAGTGTTTTAAGTTAATTTCTATTCAGTTTATTAAATAAAAAAATGTTTCTGCTTAAAATAGTATTTTTAATATTTGCAGATCAAAACAGAACAAATCCATATGAAATATCGCAAAAACTCTTGTAATATTCTACCAAAAATTTTCAAATTTTGAGACTAATATCTTATATTTTTTTCCATTTTTTTTAAAAGAAAAAAATTTTAAATTTAGGACTATAGCAAAGAATATCGTTTTATGCAAAATTAGTAAAAGTGGATTTGTTCACTTTTGCGTGGTTGCTCCTCATAAAGCAATTTTTTGAAAATTGTCATTATTTGGCAGTTTAAGATATTGATAAGTTGACTATACAGCGCTTTAATACAGATTATGTGCTTTCAATTTACGTATACAAGGTGCTTCGGTTTAATCTGAAAATTTAAATTAAGGGATATGTTTTACACCAAAGCCATTTTTTTTTCGTGAAAGTAATAATGAAGATTGACACCAAAGAAAATTGTTTTTGTGAACATACGAGAGAACTTTTTTATCATGTATTATTAAGAACAAGCTATTTTCTCGAAACGATTTTTGGTTTTTTGATTGACAAAATATGCTAAAATAAGGAAATGTCTACGTTTGATATTGCACAGACCCATTACGAACCATCGCTTCCGAATTAGCTGTAATACGGTTTGACTATACCAACGAGTTTTATTCTTTTACAGCCGTTCAAATTATACCTCCGAATATACAGGGTGGTCGAAAAAGTGGAACGGTAAAGAAATATAATTTATTTTAATCGAGTACCCTGTATATCATTGTAGTTCTGAAATCTACGGACGATTCTAAAAGTATTTGTTGCAGCATAGGTTCTCTGTACTTAAATTCAACTGTTTCCGACTTTTGAAAATTGACTTTTTTGGACACCAAGTTGCTGTAAAATCTAAACGACTTAATACAGAATCAGATGGATTGCACTTTCCTATCTTAGTTTTCCTTTGTCACTGTACAGGGTGTCCGGATTTGGTTGCAAAAGCAGGGTATCTCGCTTATTTTTAAAGATAGAACCTTGCGGTTTTCACCTGAGCTAATTTTTTGTGAAACTCATGAAGCCGTAAACAAAATTTTCATAGCCTTCTTCGTTTATGAGATACAGAGCGAAATAGAAAATTTTGCATTTTGGGACCCCCTTCGTATCTCGGTTATCCTTTAACTAAACGCAAAGGGAAAAATTGCTACTTATGCAGTTTTTTACGCTGGATCCAGTGACGTAGTCATATTTTTCATTTGAGTTGTTATTTTTTAGATATGACCCAAAGTTGTGTTTTTTTAAATGGGACACCCTGTGTATTTGTCCAGAAATTGATTTGTCCTTTTAAAAGCTTCTCAAAAATATATAATAGTATGGGTCTATTTTAATAAACAACAACAGAAATCCTAATTTTTATAATTATCATCCCAAATTTTGCAGTAGGCCATGCAAAACAATGCTGCCTTTTATTTCAAGTCGTTAACAATATCTACATCCTAACAATAAATCAAAATAAATATGTAATTAAATCTATTTATCAAAATATGTATTGATAATTTCGCACCAAAAAAGTACCACCTACCTAGATTTATGTAACACAAGAACAAAACAGTAATAAATTATTATGTAACAAGCCTTTCTTTAAAAAGCAACTGTCGTATAAGAACTACAGTAACCAAGGAAATCAAAAGAACTGTTCAAACTGATTTCCATTTTGTTCTATGCATGCTTCGCACAATTTTAGTATTCGCTTTAGGGAATTAAGCAAAATAACGGGATGATTTTGTAAATAGCGAAAATTTTCTCTTATTGCATTTCCTAAATCTTGGACATTATCATAGTGGTCTTTGTAAATTCTATTTTCCAGATATCCCCATAGAAAGAAATCTAAAATCGACAAATCTGGGGACCTAGGGGGCCATCTTATAGGTCCATTTGTTCCGATCTATTGATTGGTAAAATTATTGTCCAGAAATATTCTCGTCATTCCAGAATTGTGTGCAGGAGCACCGTCCTGTTGAAAATAAATTTCGTTAATTTGCGCTAGAGGAACATCGTCAAGTAATTCAGGTATAGCTGCCTCTAAAATTTCTATATAGCGATTGGCTGTTAGATTTCCCTCAAATATATAAAATTTTATATGTGTTTCTAATATGAAGCAGGACACATTTAGACCAAACCTGCCCTGCTGCCTTCTGGGAAATATTTGGTGTTGATTTTCCTGGGACCAAAATCTACTATTGTGCCTATTGACTATACCAGAATTACTGAAATGTGCTTCGTCTGACCATATAACCTTCCTTTCAAAATCTCTAACCATATCGCATCTTTCTCGAAACCAATTGCAGAAGACTACCAGACGCTCTGCATTCCCTGGCTGTAAGTGCTGCACGAGCCTAAATTTGTATGGGTGGTATTTGTGCTTTTTTAGAATTTCTTAAACTCTACTTTTTGGAATCCCTGTGCTCTTTTCACTGGCCCTACAAGAGTTTGTAGGGTAAGCTTCTGCATTAGCCAAAACCGTAATTTCCTCAGCCTCCCGATTTTCTTTATTATATGTTTTCGTACGGGGTTTGATAAATGATCCGTGATTAAGTAAATTCTTTTTTACCCGATAAAAAGTGGATATATTAGGTTGCCTCCTTTCTGGATATCTAAATAAAAATTAAGCAATAGTATTTCAACATATCTAAAAATTAACTATTTACATGTTAAAATACATCTCAGAAGCCGCTTCAACATTTTCATTACTTAATATAAAACAAGCTAACATATCGTACTTTTCATAATGTTCGAAAGTTTTCTTCCATAATAATAAAAATATATTTTTGCACAATAAATAAATACAAAAAACTAGTGCTATATTTTATATACGCGTACAAAATTGGGAAATTTCATTTGCTTCCAAGAAAACAAAAGAAAACGGCATCGTTTTGCATGGCAAAATTTGGGATGATAATTATAAAAATTTGGATTTTTGTTGTTGTTTATTAAAATAGACCCATACTATTATATATTTTTGAGAAGCTTTTAAAAGAGCAAATCAATTTCTGGACAAACATATAGGTTGTCCCATTTAAAAAAAACACAACTTTGGATCTATCACATCTAAAAAATAACAACTCAAATGAAAAATATGACTACGCCACTGGATCCAGCGTAAAAAACTGCATAAGCAGCAAAACCCTTTGCGTTAAGTTAAAGGATAACCGAGATACCAGGAGGGTCCCAAATTTCAAAATTTTCTATTTCGCCCTGTATCTTATAAACAAAGAAGGCTATGAAAATTTTGTTTACGGCTTCATGAGTTTCACAAAAAATTAGCTCAGGTTCGTGAAAAAAGGTTCTATCTTTAAAAATAAGCGACATACCCTGCTTTTGCAACCAAATCCGGACACCCTGTACTACCTGCCGTATAAAACCATGGTACCAAAATAGCACGGCGTGTACCACATGCCGATTGAAGCAATCATAATTATTGTTGTCATTTTTTTTTGTTATGAAAACATTTTCCAAGCAGCAAAATATGTTCAAAAAGACAAAATTACTAATGAAGAAAGTACGCAAAGTGGATTTATTTCAAATATCTATGAAGAGGAACTGGGACAGACCAAAAGATCCATTAAAATAAGTTTTAAAGTTTTAGGAATTTCCATTGAAATGTATTAAACATAAAAAAATAAAAAATAACAAATGAAATAAACCAACAAATTTCATAATATCTATTTTTTATGTTTCATACGTTTCGATAGAAATTCCTAAAACTTTAAAGCTTGTTTTAATGGATCTCTAGGGTCTGTTCCAGATTCTCTTAGTAGGTACTGAAAATAAATCCATATTGCATACATCAGTGCATCTTCATCATTGGCTCGCAGGTGAAAAAGTAAGTGAAGTGCAAATGAAGCAAGAAAATATCACAATAATTTTTTTCCGGATTTTTTTTTATATGTGGAAGGGGTAGAATATTTTTTACGACTTACCTAAATTTTGTATACTAAATCAATTCTCCTATCCTTCATAGCAGCAAATTTATTTATAACATCCTCATAAAATGGATGAGTTGCCCTAATCTCCTCCAGACATTCCTTTTGAATTGAAATATTGCCTAGAGAAGTAAGTCTTTTTTAAGATATTGTATTTCTTAAATAAGTTTTTACACGTTTGAGGCAAGAAAAACTTATTTCCACTGAAGCACTTGTCGACGGTATTGTCAAAATCAGAGAAACCACTTTATATGCTTTGGTTAAAATATCTTTATTTTCATTAATTTTTTTCACTTGTTCTTGCAGCGTTTTATTCCAATTACCGTCATTGGCAAAAATAAGACCAAGCTCATTTTTAAGTCGTTGACTTTTTGAAAATATTTCCCCATATAACTGTAACAAATTTTCAAACGGGCCAGTCGGAAAATTTAAACTATATTCGGAAAATTTAGCAGAATCTGTCAAACATACAAATGTAAGTTTTTCAGAGTCTTAAAGGCTTAGTGACATTTCCATTAAAATATGGTCCAATATTTCATAAAAAATGGTTCTATACTTAGCCCTAATTTCTTCAGGTGAAAGCGTAGCAGGCTCATGTTTGTAATGATTTATTTCTGTAATAGGATTTGCTTTATCAAACATAGTATTAAAAAAAAATGTTCATTTCTTTTTTTACAGAGCGCCTCACGACAGCGTTTTATATTGGATATGAAAAAATGAATGTCAAACAATGTTTTTTTTTTAAGAACGCAACTTAAACAATCACATTTACTAACTTCGAATTTGAAGACCAACGAGTTTCTGTAATTGTTGGTATACGCCTCGTAGATGCAGATGTAAAAGCATACGTTCGTTTAGCTGAGTGATGAAAAAATGGGGTAATACCACTAAGGCTTGCAAAAAAATTCAACATTTAGAAATATTTTTAAACTTTGCTGCATTAGGACAAATACATCCTGCGCTTTCTCTTTTTTTTTTGAAGGCCAGACCTCATACTTGCGCCATCATAACATTGCCCTATTAATTTATGTTTATAGTCAAATTGGTCCAAAAATTGATCCAATAGAGAATATAAATTTCTCTCTCTCTCTCTCTTTCTCTCTAAAAAAACATTATAAAATCCTAAGAATCTCTCGACTACTGAACCTTCTCAATTAACGTTTCTTAAAATTATGGAGCACTGGGAGGTTTGCGTAATATAAGTGGTGTCATCCACTTGCACAGAAAAAAACTGTGTTTTCATTATTTCATTTTTTACATAATCATTTAAATAATCAGCTAGTTTTGAATAGTGTTCGAGTTACCAGTAAAAACATTTTTAATTTTTTTGTGATGATCTTTTAGTTCTTGGGAACTTCTCGATATTAATAAACCTAAAAGCTTTTTAAAATTCCCCCTGTTTATTGACTCGCTGCTCGCATCATGGCCGCGAAAGACTAACGCTTGTTTTGCAAGGTACAAAATTGCGTCAATTATCAAGCACATAAATAGTCTATTTAATCGGACGTTTTCGTTAAAATGTATTTTATATAGTTTAACATTTTCTTTTAAAGTGTCAGCTATAGTGCTTTGATTTTTTGCAAATGTTTTTAGTATTAATTCGCATTTTAAATGCTCCGCCGAGTCTTCATGTTTATGTAAAGACCTTCATATATTTAACATACCTGCAAATCCTCCCTTATTCCACACTGAATATTTATTGGAAACTAGTAAACAAGGCCAGCAAAACAATTTTTGTAATATTTGACTACTACATAACCATTTGTACGCCGAAAACCAGGATGACGATTAAAACTCTGATCTTGTTCTATCCATCGATTAAATGGAGTTTCCAACAAAATGCAAACCACATCCGTGATCTGATTCATCAATAATGTTAATTAATAAACCCGGCACCAAATAAAGTTGTAACAACACCATAAATAAGTATGACACAAAACAGTCAAGTAAACTGTAAAGGAACTAACCGGTTGCAGCGAAAACCGCGAAAATAAAAATAGACAACCACCCCAAACTGAACGACATGTGGGTGTAGTGTACTAGGTTAGCCATTCACCGAGAGCGTTGTATGGCGCTGGTTAACATTAATCTTCCATGCGATCGACGTCATCGCGTACGCGTTGTCATGGCAACGTAGTTGTTATAATAAAGTTCGATTGAAAGTTTTAAAAAGACATGCCGCCAACGGTCAAGTAAAATATTTATTCGAGATGTACCGTTTATTTTTTGCCAATTAGGTGAATAAATGTATGTAAAAACTTAAATTTTAAGAGATATATAATAAATATAGTTAGATGTTTGTTTGTTTATTTTTCCTGGTGAAGTAAAACTTCACCTATATCACCTGAATAGCCGCCACTGATCTTCATTAGTAATTTTATCTTCTTAAACGTATTTTGCTGCTTGCCCAGTGGCGTGAACAGATTTTTACTCGGGGCCGTCGTTTTTGATACATGACCCAAAGTCACGTTTTTTTTTAAATGGGATACCCTGTATATTTTTACGTAGTCCTATTCGTCTTATTACGAGCTTTTCAAAAATATATAGTTATCTATACTTATTTTAAAAATAAGGCTACAGTTTAAGTTTTTAAGAATATATTAAGTATATCTATTTTTCGTAATTAGCCATGTTCAAAAGAACTGCTCAAACTGATTTCCATTTTCTCTTAGACATCTCTCACACACACTAGTGCATTTGAAATGACTACATTGCATGCTTGTATTTGCAAAAATGCCTGCTCAGTGGTGTTACGCAGGTCTTGAACTGTGTTATGTCGGGTACGAAAAATTAAATTTTTTAGGTGACCCCATAAAAAGAAGTCCAATATGGACCGGTCAGGCGACCTAGGAGGCCATCGGACAGGTCCGTGCGTTCAAGTTCAGCGTTCGGGGAAGTTCTCTTCTAAATACCGCCTCACAATTTGGGAGTTATGTGCTGGAGCTCCGTCTTGTTGGAAATATATTTGATTCACATGTGCTAAAGGGACATCTTCAATGATTTCTGGCAATATATTTTGCAATATTTCAAGGTAGAGATTAGCAGTGAGACCTCCTTCAAAAATATGAAATTTTATTTTGGTTCCTAGTGCGAAACAAGCGACATTAAAGCCAAATCTTCCTTGTTGCTCGCGTAGAAATATCAAATGTTGATTTTCAGGTGACCAGTGTCTCGTATTGTGCCTATTAAATATTCCAGCACTACTTATATACGATTCATCGGAGCATATAACCGCCCTTCCAAAATTTTGGTTAGTATTAATTTTTTGTAAATACCACTGGCAAAAATCAATATGTCGTTGTGCATCTCCAGGATGTAGATTTTGCACAACTCTGACTTTATAAGGTTTATACTTATGTTTCTTTAAAATCGTTTGAACCCGAGACTTGATTACACCCATTTCATTCTCTATTTCTTTACAGGACGTTAATTTCATGAGCCTCACGATTTTTTTTTGTTATATTTCTTTGATCTGGGCTTTTTGAAAGAGCCAAAATTTATTAAATTCGATTTCAGCCTATAGAAGATTAATTTATTTGGCTGCCTCCTTTCCAGATATCTACATAATAAAAGTTTAAGTTTTAAAAAAGATTGCAATAATAATTATGAAAATAAAACATTACCTAACGAAATAAAGCTCAGAAGCAGCTTTTATATTTTCATGACTCTCTATGAAACAGGTCAGCATATCATATTGCTCAAAGTTTTCAAATAATTGATTTGCAGCCATTTGTTAAAAAGTAATAATCAGAGCGACTAATTTAACACGTCTATTAGTATTAACATCAAAACTTCATTTACTTTATGACAAAGCCATTTTTGACAATCAGTCCATGGCTTACTATGAAAAATATAGATAGATATTATTATAAACCTAAATTGCAGCCTTATTTTTTAAAATAAGTATAGATAACCATATATTTTTGAAAAGCTCATAATAAGACGAATAGGACTCCGTAAAAATATACAGGGTGTCCCATTTAAAAAAACGTGACTTTGGGTCATGTATCAAAAACGATGGCCCCGAATAAAAATCTGTCTACACATTCTACGTAACAAACTCTATAAGAGCCAGTTTTTACCTTTTCGATACGTTAAAAGATAACCGGGATACGAGGGATGTCCCAAAATGCAACTTTTTCAATTTGGCCCTGTATCTCCGAAACGATGCGGGCTATGGAAAATCTGTTTATGGCAGCTTGAGTTTGACAAAAAAGTGGCACAGTGTCGCGAAAACCTCAACCCTAAATATTTGCAAATAACGGAGATACCTTGCATTTACAACCAAAATTGGACACCCTGTACGTTTCCAACTCACACATGGATCATCAAAATAAAAAAATATATATTACAAAAAACAGTATATAAAACAATTTTCATCGATTAAAAACGTCCGAAACTATATCGAACTTCCGCATGCCGACGTGATGCCGCGACCGATCAATTGAATTATGTGAAGAGAGTAGCTGATGACCCAAATCAAGATTTCATATTCCACTTGCTATCACGTTCGGCTACAACTCGTAGTTGTGAAATCTTCGGGTATTTTCGTCAAGCTTTAAGGGTAATCAGGGCAATTCGGACTACCCAGCCTAGCTTAGTATAGGGTATTTTATTATGCCTAAGGAACGCAACGAGACTATTCGAACCGCCGCGCGCCGCTGATAGTGTAGCGTATTTAACTGTTTCCCAAGGTTCGCGTTTTATTACAACTATTAGGAGGGACGGTCAAACGCAATTTTATTTTCTGAAATATTTTTGGGGAGTCATTGACCAAATGACCCTATGGAAGAACAGAAATTTTTTTTTATATACAAAGACAATAATTATGATTGCTTCAATCGACAGGTGGTACCTGATGTGCTGTTTTAGTAACGCTCGTTTCTCTACATCAGGTAGGACAATAAGAAAGCTTTTAAAGAAATAAGATAAAAAAGCGCAAACCATTTGGTTCTAAATTAAAACGTATAGACTTTACAAGTGTCCAAAAATGAAAATTTTCAAAAGTCGGAAACAGTTGAACTTAAGTACAGAGTACCTATGCTACAACAAATATTCTTAGAAACGTACGTAGATTTTAGAACTGCAATTATATAAAGGGTACTCCATTCAAGTAAATTATATTTTTTTACAAATTTACTTTTTTAACCTCCCGGTATATTCGAAACTGTAATTTGAACGGTTGGTTGTAAAATATGAAAACTTAATATATAATCAAACCGTATACCATCTAATGTGTAATGAGTCTCTATGCAACATTAAACGTAGATATGTCCTTCTTTTACCATGTTCTGACAACTGACAGAGATATTACCAAAAACAAAAAACCGTTTCCAGAAAACACCCTGTTCTTAATGATCCATACTAAACAGTTTCCATCTTATGTTTATAAAGATAATTTTTTTTTGGTTCGAACATTTATTTTAAATTTCATAAAAAAAATTACTTTTGTGTAAAACATATTCCTTATCTCAAATTTTCAGTTTTAACAAATCACCTTGTATACCGAAACTGAAAGCATATGATGCCTGAAATAGCTGCAGCTTATTAATATCTTTCATAGTTTGTTAATTTTTGGGACTAAACTGCAAAATAATGAAAATTTACTCAAAATAGCCATATAATCGTAGTTGGCAAAGAGATCCACAAAATTGCGAAAAATTCCCGAGGGATTGCCTAACTGTTCATAAGGAGGATTATTACGACTATCTAACATGATTGTCCTAAAAATGGGGATAAAATGAAATTTTGTAAAAAATATCTTCGTTTTTGACACCCTGTAAAATATGCGATTTGGAAAATAACGTATTTTTAAAATTAGAACTAAGAGTGAAAGAATCAACTCTTCCGGATTTACAAAGTTTTTAATGTTGCCCAAAAAAACTAGGTGTTTCGTTTTTTTTTTTGATGATCAGTTTATTTTATGTCAAACTAGTTCATTATTGTGTTTTTATTGCTAGCAATTAGATAATAGTGTACTTTATGGCCTGCTGGGGAATAAAAAAACAACAAAATAGTTTTTGATTAACTTAATACCTTAATAACCTTTATTATTTAAATTACAAAATATGAAATTAAAATATTATGCAAATATCTACTTAACATTATTTAGTCGAATTCACTTAAAACAGGCAATTCTGGAAGGATCTGGTGATAGTCAGATAACCTGCCACGTTGATTCATGTTTCATGGTCCGGGTATCAACTTTCTGTAAGGAAAAGCCAGATCCAGATTGTATGCCTGCCAGCATCCTTGAAACCTGACTTTTTGAAGATATATTTTGGTCTAAATATCTTTTAGCAACTAACGTACTCTTCCATTCACCATGGCGCTTCAATGTGTTTATACTGGCTCCAGCCTCTGCTAGAAGAACTGCCGATGTTCGACGAATTTAATAGTAAATATTAATGATAAATGATAAATGATAAATTAAGAATTAAAATGCCTACTTTTGAACGACAAAAACGTGTAACTGGAACACACATAGAAAAGAGTTCTCAAACTGAGGGAATTGAAGTCAATTCAAGGGCAAATTGACTTTCATATGTGGCAAAGAAATATTACTTTGTGGGGGGAGAAGTATTTCTTCACCTTAATGGGTTGCACTATACGCAGGAGCACATGACAAGACAATACATACAACTTAATATTATAATACAAGCGATCGGCGCAGAGGCGACAGGTCAAAATAATTCTCGGAAAAATTGCCAATTCACAACGAGTTCATAACAGTCTTCTTGGCTCGCCGATTCAATTGAATAGACAAAGATGGGCGTCATAACGTGCCGGATTTCTACATACCACTTTCGTAAATTGAAAGTATTCATCCTCGAAATAAAATAGTATTTTTTTTTAGAAGACAATCGCCCGATCTCGAAATGAAATTGCGGGTTCTCAGTTTAAAAACCCTGACATTTTGATATGCAGGTACTCAAATCAATCACATTTCACTTCATTTTGACGTTAGAAGTTTCATTATGGAAACATATCATGAGATAGTTTAAATCCCAATCTTAACTTCTCATGTTCTTATGGCAAGAAAAAATATTTTCAATTAAATACTCCTCCTATTTTTAGATCTAGAGATCTTTTTTATGTGTGAACGTTTAGTGTTCGATCCTTACCATGGACAATAGTTTTTGATCAGTTTTAAAATATTTTTGTATTTATTTCTTGTTGGAAGACATAACCTCGCTTTAGTGTTTGTCTGTAGTTATATTTGCCAGTTTTATATATTTCATATGTTTTTTTTGTTTTAAGGTAGGCAATTTAATACCTAATTTATCAAATACATTACTATTATGTTCGTAATGCATGTTAGATCTAACGATGCCTGTTTGTTTGGCGAACAACCACTTGATTTATACCGAAATATTGTTTTTCTTTTCTGCAGTAACCTACATATTTGTCAGGATCGCTTAAACTGGTCTTGCCAAATGTGTTTTTTTTTTCAACTGTCTACGATCTCATCTTTAGGTCAGAAAAACTCTTTTTCGCAATAATCACACGGCAGTAAAGACATGTAGTCTCTTACCAGCTTCCATCTGTTCATTTCGTCTTGGTCAATAATGGTAAAAACTCGTCTTTTATTAACCATGAAAATTGATTTTCTATCTTCTACGTCAGTAACCAGCATATTCACAAGTTCTTGTCTTGAATATCCACCAAATACTGTATTTGTTCATTAAAACGTGTCTCTAGACAGAACTTTAGAATTTTTTGGCTGGTATCAATTTGACCCTTGCAGCCTTTGCTTCAAATATTCACTTAACTTAAGGTAATGCGATGTTAAAATTCTTATTTGCCGTTAAAGTCTTCTTTACCACCCATAAGTGAGATGGTCGAAGTATTCTAGCAGCACAGTTTCATTAATATGGTCTACACAGTTTTCTGCCAGATAGTTTAGTAATTTGTCATATTCTCTATTATAGTTATTTATATTTATTATTTATTTATTATAGTTTCTCGATTTCTTCGATAGCAAGTTTTGTGTTGCTTTTTCCACTGTTTTTGCAATTTCATCAGGAATTTCAAAATTTTCCTGCATTTTGGCTGTCCGACGTTTAATCTCATCTAATGAAAATGTTGTTAAAATCAATTTTGAATTTTCAGATTTTTTTCATTATTTATATTGTGGATGCAATAACGAACTAATAGAACATAAAAGTGTGTATGTACAGTGGGTATCCTCAAAAATAATGTAACAGTAGTAAAGGTAATATTTATACAAAAGTTAACAATGATAATAATGAAAATTCTGCGTAATATCAAAAGTTGGTAATCTTTAACCTGATAAAACTTCAACGCAAAACCCGGTTAATAATCTACTAGTCTTTTGTGAAATATGCCATGATTTCTTCATATTTGTAATTATAAATGCAAATGAGAATTTACCCAGAATTTTTATTAATTACATTCTTGTCTACAGATAACGTTTGCTGCCAAATATTAATTACTGGTTCAAGTTTAGTTTCATCTTTAAAAGTTACTAAATTTATTCCATAGTCATTTTCAAGCGAAAGCCGTCGTAAAAACCTTTTAGTAATCTAAGCTTGTTGTCTCAGCCTAAAGTATCTTGTCTAAACATACATAACCTAAGAGAACTGACCAACGTAAATACCTCTGAAACAAGTTGATTTTTAAACACTTCCAACAGGTTACTAATTATAAAAGTTTACAAGGTAATTTCAGATGTTGTTTTAATCAGTATTGACACAAATATTGATGGATTAACTTGACCCACAAGGAATGTAATTATTATGACAGAATTGTGATATTTCATCTTGGCACAATATTCAAGAATAAATGATTGTATTATAATTGATACCAATTTTAGATGATCAACTTGTAGAAGAGATAAAAATTAAAATTTGGAAAATATCTTAGCAAAGGCAGATTATATTCTATAAACTATTATACTATCCCAGACGGATCTGTTTCTCGCCATCCCATAGTTGGGATCCATAAAACGATCTCCGAGTATCTTCAAGCTCAGAGTTGCCAGTCTGCGTCGTACCGCATCTCTGGTTAAACTCATTTTTCTATGACGATTTTTTTATTACAAAAGCGATTTTAGTTAGGTAATGTTATTGACTACCTATGCTGTATATAACACCCAGCTGGCGCTAAAGTAGCTATAACTGTTTTCGCTACTATTCTTTAAGGGTTGTTACGTATTTATTACTAATAATCCTACTATATATCAATAAACATTTTGGTTTACACTTTTTAAGTATTATGTATGTGTTTATTACTGCGAATAATACTTTATAGTAATTTCATATTTATAGTAATTACACTGGCCAACACACATTTTGGTGCCTGCGATTTTTTAACTGTTCCTGGGTAATTTTTGGATGCAGAATGTAAAAAAGTTCTCAGATTTTGTCTATCAGATCTAGTTTAAAAAAAAACTGTCTATATATTTTACGTTATAACTGTTATAATATATAATATTACTATTGCCAGTTAAAAAAACAAAGACCCATGGATTTAAGTATTTATTGCAAAAACTTAATTTACATAATTACATTAGTCACTAATCACATAAAAATTTTCTTTTATGCGACTTTCTAGAATGGAGTTTACTAGGGCAGTCTCGCTGAAGGCTCCAGCAGTAGTCCTCCATCATGTGGCTATCCCATCGTCCTTGATATCGATCTTTCTCTTTCCCCCTGTTCTTCACTACAATCACCTAAGTTTTCTGGAAAACGATCTAGGTGGCTGTGGAGGTAGTGAAAGTATAGTTTCCACTAATTCTACGTAATTCTCTGCTTTATGATTGCCAAGAAAATTTTGTACTACTTGGACAAATGAACACCAAGCGTTAGATTCAGTCTCGTTCATTGATGTTCATGCTGAATTGTGGATCTTTAACAAGTTTCCTTATTTGAGGACCATCAAATATACCAGCTTTTAGTTTTTCTACGCTAATGCCAGGAAATTTACGTGACAAATACCCAAAATAATTTCCATCTCGATTTAGAGCCTTCACAAATTGCTTCATTAGGCCTAGCTCTATATGCAAGGGCGAAAGTAAGATTTTTTCTCTTGAAATTGATCACGTTTTGTTTTCCTTGAATCATGTCATCTCTTGAAGGCCAATTTTTGTTAACCTAGTGCTCATTTTTAGCTCTGTCTCAAAGGCACAAAAAACAAGGATATTTTGTATAACCACTCTGCTGTCCAAGGAGGAAGTTAACCATTTTTAAATCAACACAAATTGCTCATTAATGTTCTTCGTATTTAATTTTTCTCAAAACTAATGCAATTGTTTCATATTCTTCCTTCATGATAGTAGAATGACCAATACGAATTGAGCCATATTTGTTACCGTTATGTAAAAGAAAACATTTTAAACTAGGTTTTGGACTGTCAAGAAAAAGACGCCAATCATCTGGAGTGTATTCAGGAAAACCCATTTTTTCTAAGAGCCCTTTTATATTGTTACAGAATACCAAGTCATTTTTCTGATCGAAAAAAGGCAGCAGATCCTCATGTCTTTTACGATAAAATGTAATATTAGTACCTGGACAAAGTAGATTTTTTTCTTTTAATCTGGATGCACGTAATTCAGCGGATTCCTTTGAGAGATTCAGGTCTCTTATAAGATCGTTTAGTTCTTCTTGATTGAAACACTGCGGAGTTGCTAAATCTGCTTCAAATTCGCTGTCGTTTTCTGATTGAATTCTTTGAACTTCATCAGACGTTGATGTTTCTGTATCATCTGTCAGTTCGGGTAGATTGCTGAATGATGGAACGGGTATTTCTTCCGAATGCGCTACAGGCCTTCTTGCAGAATCTAGATAACGATATATCCATTTGTGTCTATTGTTTCTGTTTATGCCTTTAATATTAACGAGACAAAAATAGGAGTCGTCATGATGGTTTCGAGGTTCTCTCCAAACCATTGGTACACCAAACTTTAGACACTTCCTCTTTCCAGTTGTCCACTGTCACAAATATTCAACACATGTTGAACGAAGATATGAAATGTGGGGCCGAAGATTTATCTTGATCTCCTAAACGAACGCCAAAATAGGCAAAATAAGCTCTTTTCACAAAGTCAGAAATCGTTTTTCTGCTCTCTTTCAAAGTGTATTCACCACACATATAACAAAAAACATCGGGATGATTTACACAGGTGTTTCAGTTTAGTGTCTTGATACTACAAAACTACCAAAATTTACACAAAATGATAGCAACTTGGGAAAACTCAGTAATATACTAAATCGAGTACAGCCAAGCAGGTATAGAAGGATCGGGTCATAGGCAATTGCAGGTATAAAAGTAATTAAGAGCAGTGTATCTAGTATTTCCTAGTATAGGAACATTGGGTCAGGGACAATTCCAGGTATCCATTTGGTTAATTAGATTCTGGGAAATTTCTATTTTGACGATTAAGTACATATTTATCTCTTTATTTGTTGTCCTTTATCAGAAAAAAATATCAATTTACCTGTAACCTGTATCTCAAAAACTAGAGCTGATAGAAAAAATCTGGTGGCATTTATGGAATCAGCACTTTAAAAACGTCTAAAATCAGATGTTAGATTTCCGGCACCAAATTTTTGTTTTTATTTTGTTACCCTGTGTTATTACTACTGCCAAGCAACTACTTACGAAATTGACTCCAAGGTCGTCATTTCTTTTCAGTGACATAGTAGTTATTTTTCAAAGTTACTGCTTCTAATCTGTTTACTAAATTACAACTTTTAAGTATCAGAACCTTCCTGAACCTTGCAGCGACTACTCCATTACGCCCAAATGTACTCCTATAAAGTAAAACGAGTCGTTGCAGAGTAGAAAATTATTGTCTAATGTTACTTTAAACTGGCTATTGCCAGCCTTTATTCTTCGGTTGCAACTTTAAAATTACAGTAATTATTTATTACAAGGAAGCAAGTGAATTTAGTAATGTCTTATGTACTGAAGAAGGCCTACAAAATAAAGTTTCTTTCATACTAATCTTTGAGAGGTAGAAACCTCAAATTGGGGTGCTAAATAAAATAAAACATATACTAAGACATGAAACAATATTGTCTTTTACAGCAAAATAAAACCGAAACATAATAATGTGCAGTATTTAATAACTTTTCTTGGAGTAAATTTAACCTAAGATATTTGCGGTCATAGTCATTTACAAATTCAATTCAACACTTTATAATTACAAGCAAAAAGCAGGTGAACCAAACTTAAACACATTTCTCCATATGGCCAATGGCTTAGAACTTATTGTTTGAATCAATATTATCTTAATAATCACAAAAACTAATAAAATAATACACTAAAACAACAAACCTCATAAGGAACCCACGTATGCAAAAAGTAAACAAAACGATTTTAGCAGCAATAGAAGAAAATTTGGCTCAGTCTTCCGGTTCGTCTCGTCGAATGTAGACCTCTGTGTTATTAACATAAGTGGTTCGGTTTTGCTGCTTTATTTCGGGGGGAAACGGGAGACTCAACCGCTCAGAGTGGGAACTAACGACCCCACTAGAAAGGGAGCAGACGCTGTGAACGTATGAGGCCTAGTTGTTCCTGCATTCTATCCCGTTAGTCTGCCGCAGTTCTACATAGAATATTAGCGTAATGGCCGCTATGTGGCGGGAGTGGGAGGGGTAAGGGGATAGTTTGAAAGAAAGGGTCTTCTCGTGATATCAGTAGTACTCTCAAGGGGCACCTAGTGGAAGCCAAGATGCATTTCAAAAATTTAAAAAGGAAATATTAAAAAGTATTTGAAAGATTCCTGGTATTCGGGAGCTTAGAGCTCGCCATCCGGATATCCTACCGATAACGTCTCCAAACTGCAATAAGGTGCAGGTTCGACTTCGAGGGTCGCCGATTTAACGACTCTGAGCCCCGGACGGAAAGCAATCTGGCGACTGCCTTGTAGCAAAGCCAATAAGTCCTGTTATGTAACAGGATAAACCGGAATGAAGAAGAAGAAGAAAATTTAGCTTTCGCCATTCATCCACATATTATAGAAAATTAATAATATCATAACTTGATTATATCATAAATAAAGCGGTATTTTAAGGAAACAAAAAATAAAGCGAAACAATTGGTTATGGTAGATAACTTTATTTATACCACATTAGTATTCAAGACTTCAAAGTAACTGGGTATAGGCGACAGCTGCGTATTTAAAGAATCCAAAACTATAAAAGCGTAAGGGGGCAGTTGTAGATACTTGATGTTAAGTAATTTTCTCAGTAAAGAAATTCAGCTAACTTCAAAGTAAAAGTCCAATAGAACATCATTGTTTTCGTCTCCCCTATAAATATTTAGCTATGATGTTTATATATTAGTATAAAGATTAAAAATGCATACAAGTTAAACATCACGTTAAAAAAAGAATCACTCTAATAATAATAATAATAAGACATTTAATGAGAATTGCTATTTAAACCAAAATCCAAAATTAAATTTTTAAGATTTAAAGGCGCGTCATTTTTTTACGACTATCATCACAATATTCACCAGAGAAATTGCCTGCGTTTTACTTTTAAGATCTTAGCACAGCTAGAAAACTAAGTGAAACGCATGTATCCTACCTCAACAACTAATAAAGTATCGTATATAGGCTCTACACCATTATCCCAATTTGAGTGTTTATAGTCGCCATAACTGTTTTGTTTATATTAAAAAGAACCATACATATTTTTAAAACGGATTAAATAAAGACAGAAATAAGGAAGTAACAAATAGGGTGAATTATTACTATTCGGCTACTTAAATGGAACCACACAATTCCGTACTATCTACGTAATAGTCAGTCACAGTTACATATTATTCACAAAATAGTTACCCTAAAATTGTTCACCATTTTGGTAATGACTACGTAGTCTCAGCTTAAATAGAACTTCAATGAAAATACTTGTGATAACAATGACGTATTGATGACTAAAAGTGCTACTTGGGTTATGGATAACGCAAGGTATCGCTCATGGTGCATAGAGAATACACCTACTTCATCTTGGAGAAAACAAGAAATTATCGCCTGGTTAACCACCAAAACTATTGAGTTTGAACCCAATTTGATAAAGAAAGAACTACTAGCCATAGCGAATTTATACAAAAATATTTTTATGAAATATGCCGTTAAAGATATAAAGTCGAATGCGGTCTTATCGTGCGGGTCAAGTCAGTCTGCCTGTTCGCGGGATAGCTAAAAAAGTACTTATCCGATTTCTTCAGATTTCAGTCTAAAATTGAGGGCCATGCATGCGAAAATACAGCCTATATATATATATATATATATATATATATATATATATATATATATATATATATATATATATATATACGCTTTAAAATTGGAACAAGTATACTATAAATATTTATTTATTATTAGTCAAATCTAATAAAAAATTTTTTAAATTAAAATTCACTGGCTAATATCCAGGAACCAGTGGCAAAAGCTCTGAGAATCGGTATAAGGAATGTACAGAAACTTGTGCATGAAAAAAAAACATAATTTACTTCCGAAGAAGATTAAGAAATGTACACGAAAAAATCCAAAGGCAAAAGACTTAAGTTACAATGCAAAAATGGATATTCATAATGCAATTTATGATTTATACACGTCAAAGACTAATATAATCCTTCAGAAATTTTTAATATTATAGACTAAAAAATATCATCATCACTTAAAAAGTCCTCATCTTCTGAGTCGTCCTCAAATGGTGCAATGATCATTGGTGCTATTTCGACATCTTGAACTCGTTCTCGATTCCACCAATCCCATATTAATTTCTCCGTATGTTTCACAGATTTCTTCCAGTACTCCGTCGTAATATAATTTAATAAATCTTGCCAAACAATTTGCACTTCATCTGATGTAAGAACATCGTTCACGTGTTTTTCGTAATATGATTTTGATCCAGCCCATATTAATTTTATTACGTTAAACTGGCAATGGTATGGCGGCAGTCGTAAAACCTCATGTCCATTTTCCCGTAATATTTCATCTACGGCATATGTTGTTGGTTTTTTAATAGATTTTGCCATTAAAAGAAGTTCTAGTTTCAGCATATTGGGTAAAGGATTTTGTTTTTGTTTTATTAGCCAGTCATAAATATCACTTTTCTTCCAGAATGAAGTAGGTTGTTTATTTAAGATTCTTGAATGATAAAATGCATTGTCCAGAATGATTAAAGATGGAGCATCTAAATTTGGAATCAGTTGTTCTTTTAACCACTTCTTAAGCAGTTCACAGTTCATATTATCATGGTAGGCCATTCTTTTGGATGTTGAAGAAAACAGTTAACTTGCACCAAGGAGAAATCCTATTGAAGAACATTGCATGGAAAATGATGAACCGTTTTCCCGTCCCACATCCTTTTTTTCTCTTGACACTTTACAGATTTCGAACCACTTCCATTAGAAAATATCCAAGTCTCGTCTAAAAATACCAGTTTTCTAAATTTTGAATTAACATTTTTCGTGCGTATTTTTTTAAAAACTGGATACGCTGACTTGCTATATGTGGCAACTCTCATAAAAATCTTCGATTACAGTCCTTTTTGTATCGAAAACCCAACATTAATTTTGACAACGATTTTAGTCCAATTTCCAATATGCATCGATTTTTAAAGCTTCTTTTAAAACTTGAAGGGTTATATTAGTTTTTGATGTGTATAAATCGTAAATTGCGTTACGAACATCCATTTTTACATTGTCACTTAGGTCTTCTGTATTTGGCTTTTTTCGTGTACATTTCTTAATCTTCTTCGGTAGTAAATTATGCTTTTTTCATGCACAGTCCTTATACCGATTCCCAGAGCTTTTGCTACTGTCTCCTGTATATTGGCCGGTGAATTTTCATTTTCGTAATATTTTATTAGATTTAATACCAGTTTTTTCGCTTGTAGATGCAAAAAACCCGAAAATTGTTTTCTATTACTCATTTTGTCACTGACTTGTCAATCTGACTTTGAAGTGACATCGCTTAAAGATTTTTGCAACTTCATGTTTATCCTCTTTTTTCATATGAAAATATCATAGGTCTATCTAATTCATCTGCCGGATTTTATGCGGAGGATATGATTACACGTAATGAAAAAAACAAAATTAAAAAGTTTGTCGTTGATAAATCGTATGACCCGCACGATAACACTACTTTTGACTATAGTAGAAAAAACATAATGGAACTGTGCTGCACTTACCACTATATCATCGCGCACTAAATCCTTTAGACTTAATGGACCCAAGTGTAAGGATTTGTAGGAAGACAAAACACAACATTTAAAATGAAAGATGTTAAGCTACTGTTTGATAAGGCCGTTAAGGAAGTGACCCCAGAGAACTGACGAAAAGCAGTCCAGCATATGATTAAACGGGAGGAGAAAATGTGGGATCTTGACAACCTAATCGATCAGACTGTTGACTCTTCAATTATAATGTCAAGAGGTGAAAACTCAGAAGTTCCTCAGATGATGAGGAATATAACCTATTATAACTTAATTATTGTATAATAATATACCGGGTGTCAACGATATCGTTTTACACGATGCCATTCAATTGCTTTTTAGGAGGAAAATATAACGTGTGATATACGTTATATTTTTTTTCAAAATGACGGACCAGGAAGCGCTTTTTCAAAATTTAATAAGGCGGTCGTTTCCCGATACCGATGAAATTTTGTTTAACAAATTATTAAAATATTAAACAAAATGGGGTTTTCAATGGATTTTAATCAAATTTAAAATCAAATTTTTAATTTATCGCAAAGTGGGATAAGTTTAATTTTTTCTTTAAAATGTGAACTTTTTCTTAAATTTTCTCAAAGATTTTAAATAGAAAGTTGTATTTATTAAATATTAGTATTAAAGTATATCTTATTAGCTACACGAAACCGCATAACAAGCCGTATTTTTACTTTTTGTTTCAGAAAAAATTGACAAAACCTTGCCGATACACATTTTTCCTAATACATAACATGAAACAAACACACACATATTATTAATCAGAAAATCCTGGAATATTTTTTATTGTTTATTGATAAGTAATTTTGTATTATTTTGACATTTTTTGACTGTTGTCTTATTTTAGGAAAGCGAGAAAAAATCACAAGTAGTATTAATTTTATTTTACCGGTAGATACGGTGCAGTAACATGAAAGATGACTTAACTAAGATAAGTAGGCCTTGGAAACAATTGCATAGGGATGCCATTATAATTTTCATTAGATTTAACCAGAAACGTCAAAAGTACTGTTTTGTATCGACATTTCTGATAACTTTCGTTACATTTTTATACTGAGAAGTGGTTCTAGTTAGTTTTAAAAATAAATATTATGGTTTATTCAAGAGAACATCAAATTGACATGCTCCTTATTTATGGGGAATGTCGCAAAAATTCAAGGGACACAGAGAGATTATACCAGGAACGCTTTCCGAATCGTGACGCTCCTTCACATGCATATTATCCTTGGCTAGTGCAACATTTAAAAAATGAAAATAATGGTGGTGTCCATGCTAATGGCAATGATGGTTTCGTAGTAAGCGAAGAAGTGGAAACAAACGTTTTAGCGTACATCGAGTATGACCGTACAGCTTCCCTTCGTGAATTAGGCAAACAGTGCAATACGTCCCATGAAAGCGCCAAAAAAATTTTAAAGAAACACGGGTTTAAATCGTTTAAGTATCAAATTCACCACCACCTATTTGAAAATGACTTCCAGAGACGAAAAAAGAATAAGTCCTGTGTTTCATCATAAGATTATTTTTTCGGACGAATCAAGGTTTACTAATCTAGGGATGTTTAATAGAAATAATTTTCGTTATTGGGCAAAGGAAAATCAAAGATTAGTAAGAGAAGGTGCCTTCCAGGAACGTTTTGGAGTTAATGTTTGGTTAGGCGTTGTAGGACTAAGCGTTATTGGTCCAATATTATTCCATCAGCCTTTAACTGGCGAGATGTATTTGGACTTTCTCAAAAATTAAATTGAACATTTTATAAATAATTTGCAGCAAAATGATGATTTAGTTTACCAACAAGATGGCGCCCCTGCTCATAATTCAAGAATTGTTGCAAATTACTTGAATGAACGATTTGGTGAGAACTGGTTGGGAACCAATGGACCAATTCGATGGCCAGCGAGGTCGCCTGACCTAACCCCGCTTGATTTTTCTATATGGGGTCATCTGAAAGAAAAAGTGTATGCAACTCCTGTAATATCGTTGGAAATGTTAGAAAATAGAATAAGACGAGCCGTTGAGAGTATCTCAGAACAGCATTTACGAAACCTGCTCGCGGAAAATGTTGAGAGAGTTACACTATGCCAAGAACAAGGCGGACAGCGCATAGAACATTTAATTGAGTGACTTTTGTATTAATTGTGAAAGTTTGATTTTAAATTAGCATTAAACCCAATAAAAACCCCCATATTTGTTTATTATTTCTACCTATAATTGTGTCACCCTTCAATTTTACTGCATACCTAATGAGGTTATGTTACTCTAAACATTCTGAAACAAACTATAATTCAAAAAATATCCATAATTATGTTTTATTTATTTATATTGTATTATAATGATAGAAAAAGTATAGTATTTTACTCACTAGTGGTTATTACTTGCTCATTAAAAAATATTCTATTATAAATACATAATTTTCGTATTGTATTCCCAAACAAGCAGAAACTTCTAGCAACATCAAACTACGTGTTGTTGTGATAGTTCTATTTAGTTTATTTGTCTGTTGGAAGTAAAATAAGGTTAGTTATGCAGTGATCCTCGGAAACAAAAGATATTATTTGGCTTACGGAGAAATAATACTAGAATACAGCTAGTATTTATATCAATAACATTTAAAAGTAATATTAGTCCAAATTTTGCACACTATCGCAGGTTGACAATGTTTAACCTTTTAAACTATATCATGTATGTATTAATATTTTGTGAAATAAGCGATGGTTTTTATAATTAATTATAAATGCAAATGAGATTTTACCCAGAATTTTTATTAATAACATTCTCGCCTATATACGATCTCTTAATGCCAACTATTAGTTAGTATACCAGGTTTGATTTTAAATTTAAAAGCTGCTAAATTTATTTTATTGTCAAGTTCAAGCGAAATTACTAACTAAAATACTTAAAATATTTAAATAATTTAAGTTTGTTGCCCAAGAGAAAAACACTTGTCTATTCATACTTAGAATATTATTTTAAAGACATAATAAGAGAACACACCAACGTAACAAATTAATTTTTAAGTAGGTTACTAATTATAAAAGTTAACAAGGAAATTTCAGGTGTCGCTTTAATCAATGTTGAATCAATAATGATGGATTATCTCTGTCCAACAATGAAACTTTGATGACAGGAATATGATATCAGGTATTAGGACATTATTCAGGATTAAATTATTGTTTTATAATTGTTACAATTTTTATTTATTTTACATAATATCTATCTCATTTCCTGCAGCGTCCTGTTTATTGCCTATAGTAATTTATCTGCTTGGACTTCTTAGCAAAGACAAATTAACCTCTGAATACAAGTCTACAAATTATTTAAAAAACAAAAAACATAACTACTAAGAACAGGTGTTGATATTTTCGTGCTCAATTAATAAAAGTTTTGTTGCAGGAAAATTCATACCGCGAATTCTTTAACCATATTTTCGGTCGCAAATTTCGCACTGGGTATGTACCTGGTATATAAATAAAATTTGGTAAGTTTCCTTTACCCGGAACATTCATCTTTATGAATCTTTCCTTTTATTAGGAATAGTGAAGTGTGACCCAATTTAATTCAGTACATAGTCATTTAGTAACACATACACACACACACATATATATATATATATATATATATATATATATATATATATATATATATATATATATATATATATATATATATATATATATATATATATATATATATATATATATATATATATATATATATACTCCTTATAAAAAGTTCTGCATTATGCCAAAATAACATTAAAATATTCAAACTTGAGATTGCATATAGAGGGTGCTCAAAAATTCCAAAAAATCGAAATTGATCAAGAGAAAAGTACCTTTAATTTTTATTTTATAGCAAAATGTAATACAAAGTCTTACTTAGAATAAAAAAACATATCTAGCACTAGATTCGTTGCTTCCTATCTGAAATCACTTCTTAAGAAATGTAAAACTTTGGCTTCTTACTGGCAAGTCCAGTTTCTTACTTTTGTTCCTACCTACATACCAGCAAAATTTTCTTATTTATCGATTGTTGATAATGGCATTGTCACTGCCATTGTCAACCACAATATTGTATTACTTTATTGAAACATCAGAAATGCCGCTGAAATTAAGCAAAGAAGATAAAATTAAAATAATTTTAATTGTAGGAGAAAATTATAAAACATTTCGAGAAGCTGCAGACATTTTTAATAACAGACACCCCGATAAAATTATACATTTCACAACAGTGGGGAATATTCTAACTAAATTCAAGACTTTTGGAAATGTAGAAAATAACTTCACTAATTTTAATTCTAATAAACATTACATGTAAATAACTTAATTAACAATAGAAACTAACTGTTCCGTCACTGCACATTTACCTCAACATATCCACCATCTCTTTTCATACAGGTAACCGTTCTAACAGAAAATTCTCTTAAAACGTTTCTAATCATGGCAGGCCTTATGGCCTGTATCTCTTCCCTAATTATCCTCTCCAAATGATCAACATTCTGAAATGGCCTCTTTAGATACACTTTCTCTTTTAAGTAGCCCCAAAAGAAATAATCAAGAGGGTTCAAGTCCGGAGATCTAGCTGGCCAGAAAATATCAGAATACCTGTCGATTACTCGTCCATTAAAGATAAAATTTAAATATTGTCTTACATCCCTTGCTCCGTGGCATGGTGCGCCATCCTGCTGGTATCATATTTGGAACCTCTCTATTATGGGTAGTTCATGAATAAAATCGTACAAGTAAATATGTAGAAAATGCAAGTAGCGTTGACTATTTAAATTATGTCTAAATAAAAAATGGTGCAATTACTCTTTTTTTATAAATTCCGCACCACACATTTGTTTTGAATGAATACTGATCGCCAGTTTGTATAACAAAATTAGGATTAACGTCAGTCCACCAACGACACTTTTGCGAACTTATAGTCCCATTGGAAATAAACGTTGCTTCATCGGTAAAAATAATGGGTCTTGCCATAAAAGGATCATCTTCTAGCTCCCCTTGTATCAGACAGCAAAACTCGAACCGTCGCTCAAAGTCTCCTGGTCTCAAGGTATGTATAAATTTTGGTTTGTAAGGTCGAAAACTGTTTTCTTTCAATATTTTTGAAACTGTATCTTTACCTACGTTATTTGGTAATGTTGCTGACCTTTTGCATAGGGACTTTTTAGGGTCTTTTATCACAGAGAGCGTTACTTGATTTGTAGTTTCGTCATTCGCAACCCTTGACCTCCGTTTCTTGTTAAAGTTATTTTCTACATTTCCAAAAATTTTGAATTTAGTTAGAATATTCCCCACTGTTGTGAAATGTATAATTTTATCGGGGTGTCTGTTGTTAAAAATGTCTACAGCTTCCCGAAATATTTTATAATTTTCTCCGGCAATTAAAATTATTTTAATTTTATCTTCATTGCTTAATTTCAGCGGTATTTCTTTTTACTATAATATTCAAACTGATGTTTCAATAAAGTAATACAATATTGTGGTTGACAATGGCAGTGGCAATGCCATTATCAGCAATCGATAAATAAAGAAATTTTGCTGGTATGTAGGTAGGAACAAAAGTAAGAAATTGGACCAGTAAGAAGCGAAAGTTTTACATTCCTTAAGAAGTGATTTCAGATAGGAAGCAACGAATCTAGTGCTAGATATGCTTTTTTATTCTAAGTAAGATTTTGTATTGCATTTTGCTATAAAATAAAAATTAAAGGTACTTTTCTCTTAAGGCAATTTCGATTTTTTTGGAATTTTTGACCACCCTGTATATGCAATCTCAAGTTTGAATATTTTAATATTATTTTGGCAGAAAGCAGAACTTTTTATAAAGAGTAACTTTTTTCAGTAAAACTACTAATAATAAAGTTTCCCATATGTAGAGAACTTAAGTACACACACTGTATATATATATATATATATATATATATATATATATATATATATATATACGTACCGTCTTTTTAAACATTTTTATTTGGCGCCATTTTCTTCCCCATCATATTGGAATCCTACCAATATTTTACCAGTTTCTACATATGCCACACTTGATTTTTGGGAAATTCATTAAGTAGTTTTCTTTTTTTTTTTCGCCATTTTGTATGGCCATTTTGAATTCAGTCCACCACTTTCCACTTATACACTATATCACATTTAATGTTCACACAAAATAGGAAATTAAACTAATTAGTTTTTTCAGGCTGATTTTTTAAATAATTTATTCGGCCGTTATTTTACTTTGTTATCTGGGATTCTTTCTAAATTGTTACCAGTTCGTTCCTATGTAGCATTCGATTCTTGACGTAAATTAAATAATTGGTTTTTTGAGTAATATTTTTTTAACTTTTCTCTAGGCCGCCATCTTGTTCCGACATTGAATTTCTACTGAAATATTACCATTAAATCTTAATTTTTGACTAAAATTTAAAGTCAATCTGGCAAGTACTTTTTAAGCTATGCCGCGGCCTGGCAGACAGACAGGTAAACCAACGGAATTGATAAAACCTTTTTTTGGTTTCTGGGAGATCTGGGAACGCTGCACTGGAAAAAATATTTTGAAAATATAGAATATCACCCATTATGGATGTATGCTGAATTTGAAAAAAGTTAGGTAGTGGTAATCGATTAATAAAAGACGATTAATATTATTAGTATTATTCTTTTTTTTTTTTTTAGTGCTATGGTCTCTAAATTCTCAATAAAGTTCCTGGAGACTATCCCTTCCGCCGAGAGGACAAGTGGTATTGTAATCAAATTATCTAGTTTCCAGTTATTCTTGATTTCTTAGGAGGGCAGGTCTGAAGTAGTCCATTTCTTAGAGCGGGCTGCTGATGTATTATCTTTGCGAGTTGGTTATGATGATCAAGGTAGGCACTGTCAGCGGGTGCTTGACAGCCACTGATAATGTGCTCAATGGTTTCCCCAGGCTTATCGCATTTTCTACATTTGTCATCCACGTTCATCTTGAGACAGTGCTTCTCGTAGTTTCTGGTCCTAATTACTCTATCCTGAATGGCAGTAAGAAATTCCTCGATCTGTGGATAGAGTTGACCAGACCAAAGCCACTCTAGTAACCCTTTCGAGTGCAATGGTTGCTCCAGCCAAAATGCGTGTTCTTGTTTCCTCGTTCTGACATCAGATTCCAACTCTTTAAGTTGCAGTTTTAGAAGGGTGAAGTTATGATCTTGCTGTGCTGCTAGCTGCATGACATACGTTACACTGAAGAAACTGCAGCCTCATATTACGCTCCTGGGTTCTACATAGACTATAAATGATGTTTAGCTCTCTTCCTCCATGTGTTCACGGTAGATAGAATCGCTTCACGGATGAATTTGTATGCAGGCAGCGAAATTTAGTCATTGTTCTCCTTGTTAGCCTATCTAGTTTATACAGGTCTGCGTCAGACCATCTGAGAATCCCAAAGGTATAAATCAGTACAGGAAGCGCCCACCTGTTGATTGCCACAACCTGATTTTTACCTGACAGTTTGGTGTTCATTATTTTAGTTATATGGTGTCTATACTTCTCTATAAATAGTTTTTCCAATTGAGTGTGGTCTATTTGTTGATTCTGAGGCTGTCCAAGGTATTTGTGTGTTTCTTCTGGTAGTAGAGTGTCAATTCCAATGTACGAATATCCTGATTTGCCTACTACCTCTTTTTTAATGTCGACAATAGCGTATTTATCTAACCCAAACGTCATTTTAATATCATCACTGAAAGTCCGAACAACATTAATTAAATTCTTCAACTTACTATTGTTCTCAGCGTATAACTTCAGGTCGTGCATGTGATAATTTTTGGTTCTTTTTGGTATTAAGTTTGTAGCATATATTTGTTTTTCGAAGCAGCGTAGAGAGCGGGTTCATAGCGAGACAGAACCATACAGGTGACAGGAAATCTCCTTGAAATATACCTCCCGAGATGTTTATTTTCTTCGCCTTGTTGTTGTTAACAAATATATTTGTTTTCCATGTACTCATGAGATGTTTGAGCATATTTATCACCTCTGGAGATACTTTATATATTTCTAGAACTCGAATCAGCCAGTCGTGGGGCACAAAGTCAAACGCTTTAGCGTAATCGATATAACACATGCTTGGTTTGGATCTGTTTGAGAACTATCGCGTCTATCGTGAATTGGTGTTTGGTGCCTATAGATCCCTTTATACAACCCTGCTGTTCTTCCTCTATCATATTGTTGTTTGCGCAATGTCTGTCAACCTGCTGTTTATAATTGAAGTAAACAATTTATAAAGTACAAACAGACATGTTATTGATCTATAGTTTCGGTGGGGTTGCTATTCTTTAAAACATGCATGTATTATTATTCTTATTACTATTTTTATGACTTGTTGTCTCACAGTATTCCTGTGGTTGTATTTTATACTGACGAGATTATACCAAGTCAGTACAAAAAATAAAAATAAAAAAAAATGGAACAAAAGAACAACTACTGTGTATTAAGAAATGATCTAACGATGCTACATGTTTTCAAAAAGACCGATTTTTGGATGTTCCTGTGAATGTCTGTATTAATTCCTAATTGAGCCAAATGCGGTGTAAACGTTGTTGAGGTGAGACCTGTTACTGATATAACGAGAGGAACAATGATGACTCTTTCCTGTTTCCACAGCCTTTTAACTTCCATTGCCAAGTCGGTGTATTTGGCGATCTTCTCACTGTATTTCGCTTGGATGTTCTCGTCGTTGGGGACAGCCATGTCAATTAAATAAGTGATTTTCTCTTTTTTGGATTGAAAGGTCATATCGATCGATCGTTTCTCTCTGCTGGTGACATCTCCTACACCTCTCGTCTTCAATGGATGTGTCCTTGATGATGTGCTTTCGTTAGTTTCTGGTTACTATGACTGTCCTGGATGGCAAGCAGGAAGCCTTCTGTTTCAGGGAACAGCTGCCCTTCTTGTAACCACGTATATGAAAACTTTTTATGTATATGGTCTTGCTTTATGTGGTATCTGTGTCTTCCGTGAAGTGTTTTTTCAGACCAGGTGTTCATCTTTTCTAGTCGTGATTGGATGTGACTGTGTGCGTCTGCTGCGTGGCTCGTTTGAGACAGGTCGAGCGGTGTATAAGTCTTGTCTGCCTTCACTATTGCCTTGTGGAGATTAGTTTGTTTGTTGTGGAAGAATTTTCTGAGTTCGTAAATTTGTTTTTTATTTAGCGATTGTATATCTATAATTCCACTTCCTTCTTCTTTTCTCTTGATGGTGAGCCTTTCCTTGCATGCGTTGGGATGTAACTTCCTGTGCTTAATGAATTCAGAGCGTATGAGAATGTGAATGTTTTCTATGTCTGTGTGTGACCATTTAATGATACCAAACGAATACGTAAGAATAGGTATGGCGAAGGTGTTAATAGCTTTCGTTAGATTTCTGGAATTCAGTTTTGTTTTTAGTAGCTTTGTGAGTCTGGTTTTAAATTCCGTCTTGAGCTCTGATTTGATATGAGTGTGGTTAATTTTGGTGCTTTGATGGAAGCCTAGGTATCTGTACGTTTCTTCTTTGCATGTTATCTATAGTTTCATTGTTGATTGATTCCCCCGTAGGGTGGTCTTTCCACTATCCCTTGTTGATATAAAGTAGCTTGCATTTATTTATACCAAATTCCATGTTGATGTCCAGGGTAAACGTTTCAGTGATTTTAAGGAGCTCCTTTAGCTGAGTCTTTGTGCTTGCATATAATTTTATGTCATCCATGTACAAAAGATGGTTTGTTTTGTGTAGGTTATTTTTTTGGTGTTTAATTTGGAATCCGAAGTTTGTATTATTCAATGTATTTGAGAGTGGATTGAGACAGAGGCAGAAGCACAAAGCGCTGAGTGAATCTCCCTGGAACATACCTCGTCTGATGTAGATCTCTTCTGTTTCGATGTGCTCTTTTTGTGTTCTCAAGTTGATTTTAGTTTTCCACGTACTCATAATTTGCGTAAGAAATTGCCTGATGTTTTTATTGACTTTATATAATTCTAGTACTCTGACTAGCCAACTGTGGGGTATCGAATCAAAGGCTTTTTTATAATCTATGTAACCAGTATAAAGGTTTCTATTATTACTATTACTATTATTCTTATTATTATTATTTTTTTTTTACTGTTATTATTCATATTCTAAATGCCCAATGACATTCGCACTCCCTTTCTAAACAAAGGGGAATATTCACTTATCCCAAATATATACATTTCCAAAGGATTGAGCTCTGATGGGGCCCTTTCCGTGTTATTGGGTCCATTTTGGTGACTGGTTTTTAAGTTGCTCGTGAACTTGCTACCTACTCAGGATATAGCGAGTAGCACTGCCTCTTGTATGTCCTGGAAAAGACGTTTATTAAGGCCAAGCTCCTTGATGTTCTGAAGTAAGTTTTTTTGAGATTACTCCTTTTGTTGGCATAACGAAAGGCAGTGTTTGCTTGCTTTTCATTCTCCACTGTCTCCTGATCTGTTCCTTTAAGTCACAATATTTTCCAATCTTTTCTGCATACTTCAGACGTAAATTACGAGTATTCGGAATAGCCACCTCTATCAAAGTTGTTTTTCTTGCCCTTTTATCTACAAGAATAAGATTTGGTCTATTATAAATGTTGTTTGGTCTGTCAAAACAGTGCGGTCCCAATAGAACTTGTGTAGATTATTTTCTAAAATTGGGTCAGGGTTGTACATATAACATAGCACTCTTTGTTCCTGCGAGAGCTGTAATTTATCTGTTAGTTCTTGGTGCAGAATTTTGGCTAATGCATTCAGTTTCTCATCTACGGGTTCGTGATAAATTGAATCTTGGTACTCTCTTAGCTGTAAAGGTGCAAAGTGATACGGATCACATTGTTATTAGTATTATTCACATATTCACATTAAATTACATACTCTTATTATTATTATTATTATTATACTAATCAAAATATCAATTTTTTAGTAGACTTCCACAGAAGTATTAGTGTTCTATTAACAAATGTTAAGAAAATTTCATGGACAAACTAGAATGAATGTCCCAATCATTTATTGCTTATTATCTCTGAGTTTGCCAGTAATTATTCCAGCACAATTGTCCCATACCAATAATTATTATATTATTGGATGACAACAATCATTATCTGTAATAAAATTATATATCGGATTGGAATATCAGATGCATGTTTAACAGTGCGACAGCCAATGAACAACCCAATAGTAATTATTGCTAATTAAATTACTCCGCCTGCACAAAAATAAATAATATGTTAAACTAGAAGTCAACAAACAATTGCAACAATAAAAGCAATTTTAAAATAACACCAAGTACGAAATAAATTTTATTGGCTTTTAATATGTCTGTTACCATTAAACCATCAAGTGACAGCTGGAAGTGTGCTTTTAGTGATTTAAATTTCTCTTTTGTTTAAAGAGACAAAAGCTGCTCGCAATTTGTTTGCGTGTGGTCTGCTTGTATAGATGTCAATACAATAAGTAGTATTGTTGGGATTAAATGTACGTTTATATTGACGAGTTCATGTTTGTTAAAAATGTTTTAAATGTATGTTTTTATTAAAAATAAAACGAGTCAAATATATATAATATTCAGTTAAACATAATGTTGAGTTTCGTGCTCGAAACGAGATCGAAGCGAGTATTTTAAAGTTGTTTTGATGCTGAAGTCCAGACCGAGACACTGAAAGAAATATGAAATTTTTTTTGTAAATTTCTTACCGCCATTTTGTAATCAATCGGTTATTGTTATTCTAAGTCGGTACCATAGCAACAAAATTTCCGGAAATTTTCGTCGACCTGACTGAAATTAATAAGTGGAAATCATTTTTTGACATATAATGAAATGTCAACACCTTGCGACACGACTTTTCTTAGTAATAATAATTGTGAGAATATATCACATACCTTATAATAAATTAATACATTTATCTCCTATTTATTTATTTTAAGCAGATTTTCAAAATAACAAAAAAACATACTTATGAAGGTTGACTTGAATTTGAAATATTCCATGATCTCCTCGACTTCTTCTGTTTGTAATTGTGAATAATTAAGACTTGCAATGGTTGAAAAACTGGCCCTTAGTAGGTGTCGGTGTTTTATGAAATAGATATAATGTTTTCCTACCAAGTGAATTACCTTCCGATTAGACATCCTGGAGAACTTAGGCGAAATCATCAGCAACACGTTCTGTATTCTTCTAAACAAATTGTCTTCCATGATTTGAATGTGACAATTTTCAATTAGGTCAGTAAGATATTTCAGATAACGATGGTATATTTTAAAAAGGCCCACTTCTTTGCAATATGCACTTAAACAATATTTTTCAAATTTTTCCATTTTAAAAAACTTATAAGTATATTTCTGCTATTTCTAACTCGGAGCTTTATTGATTGGTTTGATCTGAAAGATTAGTTTATAGTCGTTTGGCAGGCTCAAAACACCCACAAAATTCTAGATTTAATTATCCTCTTGTTTTAAGTTACATACTTTCATTTACCGAGATATATAATTAAAATTAAGAATATATCAATTCCACCAATCCTAGTAATTTCGAATAAATCAAAAATAAAAGAAAACGCTTCTTCTGTAAATTTCTGACTTAATTATTATACTAAAATCGGAATATTATCGCTTCCTTGGGAAAAACCAACTTTTACCGGTAGGTATAAGTGTTTTAAAAAGGGTTTTACATAATTTTCTACTATTTTTAGTGATTTGTAATCCACTATATATAAACAAATATAGCTGCCTTGAAATATGTATCATATTATTGTACTAAAGTTGGTAGCTGTATAATATACACAATGAGGGCATAAAGTCTGGAAACCTTGAGATATGTCAAAAACTATAGTTGGGTAAAAAAGTTTCATATAAAAGTTGTATAGTTCCTTACGATTAATGATACAAAAATGTCTTGAAATATACAGGGTGTTTTAAAATCAAGTTACATGCCAAAACTTCAAAATCTCTAATGGAACACCCTGTATATTATTTCATTTTAAGAATCTACATGAAATTCTGATCATATTTTATTAAGCATACCCTATCCCTAAAGTCAACTGTTTTTGAGATAAAAAAATGAGAAAAAGGAAATTTGGCTTTAAACAAAATTAACTCATTTCCCTATGCATAGTGAAACCTGGTGGATTATTTTAGAACTCCCATAAAAACTGTCACGTACTGACAATAAACTGTGTCAATTTTTAACATATTGTTGGAGAGTTACTTTTTTTCTGATAAAAATGCTTTCAGAAAGCGAAAGAATAGAGATTCTTATGATGTTTGGATGGGGAGATCGCCAAAGAAATCTTGACGAATTATGTGTACTTTTTAATAATACGCATCCCGAGCGAGGACAAGCAATTGCAAAATCCACAGTTAGCAAAATTATCAAAAAATTTCGTGATCATGGTTGTGTAAAAGATCTTCCCAGGACAGGTAGGCCAAAACTAGATGATGATATGAAATTAAATGTTTTACTCAGTTATAACGAAAATCCACATTTAGCTACAAGTCAAGTAGCATTAGATTTAAACGTTAGTCATCATCGGTAAAAAATATTCTGCACACGGCAAAGTATCATCCCTACAAAATAAGATTAATCCATGAATTAAATGAAGACAACTTTGACCGCCGAGTTGAGTTTTGCGAAAGTATGCAAGAGCGGTGCAACCTGGATCCATTCTTTTGTAGAAATATTTTATTTTCCGATGAAACCACCTTTTTCTTGTACTGTCAACCGACAAAACCGTAGATATTGGTCTACAGAGAATCCCGATTGGGCTCAAGTGGCTCATACGCAATATTCCGAGAAAATCAATGTTTGGGCTGGAATATTTCAAGATAGAATTATAGGTCCCTACTTTTTCGACTTAAATTTGACCGGCGAAATTTATCTTGATTTTTTACAACTCGAGTTGATTCCTGCCTTAGCTCAATTGTATCCAGGTAATGAGCCCGATATGCCTACTGCAGCAATGTGGTTCCAACAAGATGGAGCACCACCTTACTACGCGCTATCTGTTCGGCAGTATCTCAGTGAATTATTTCCTAACAGGTGGATAAGACGTCGTGGTCCCTACGAATGGCCGGCCAGGTCCCCGGACTTAACTCCCCTAGATTATTTTCTGTGGGGATATTTAAAGAGCAAAGTTTATTTGAACAGACCTCCTAATATCGATCCGCTGAAAAATCGTATAAAAGATGAAATCCGACAAATCCCACCTACTTTCATTCGAAATCTACAACAAGAGTTTATCAATCGATTAGGATATTGTCAGGAAGTGAACGGACAACAGTTCCAGCATTTATTACGATAAAACGCATCATTTAGAATTTTAGACTATCGTTGTTAATCGTACCAAAACATCACTTTTAATGCTTTGTTTATGCTTACCGATTATCCCATGTAGTTGACTTAATAAGCGAAAATTTTTTCTCGCTCACGAATTTTTGCTGAAAATCATCCCTCGTCTTCGACTCGAAGTCGTAGAACATTCGTGATCTCGAAAAAATTTTCGGTAATAATTCAAGCACTAGGCAGATTATAAGTGATAATTATTATGTGTTTGGTTGATTTTTATGTGACTCAAATTTGGTTTATACAAATATTGTATATATATATTTTAAATCTATATATATATATATATATATATATATATATATATATATATATATATATATATATATATATATATATATATATATATATATATATATATATATATATATATATATATATATATATATATATATATATATCGAAAATCAAATTTATTTTTATTCTTTTACGGTTTTTAATATTTCGCTTAGTTACCGAGATATGGATCATAACCAGAAACCATTTACATTTTATCTTATGGATGGGGAAAAATCATTATTGGTTTTTTTTGTATTAATTTAAATCACTGCATTCGATATCGTAACCAAAAAAATTTTTTTAACTCTTACTCTGATATGTTTTAAAATAATAAGAATTAAAAAAATTTTTTTTTGGAACCACTGTATTTTATATTGGGTTCAGTAAAATTTTTTTGTTATTGCATTTTTACCGTACCTTTATAAATAACAGGAGGAAATGAAAATATAGAAATAACGTTCGACCGAATAACAGTATAGCTGTAAGGTTTTTTTTATTTTTAGATATTTTACACCATTGTATTTGCTTAGTGAAAAATTTTCGTGTCGTATCTATCTATTTTTATAGTAAAGGGAAAAAAATTAAAAAATAATAAGACAACCGACAGATAATCATTATAGATTATACACGTTTTTTTTTGTATTTCGAACCACTGTTTTCATTAATAAAACAAATTCAAAAATATTTTCACTCTTGCAATGTTTTAATGTCTATTGAAAAGACGAAATGGTAATACAATAAATAATTTTTCACTCTTGGGCTTTTTTTAATGTCTTTACAAATAAAAAAAAATAGAGACTAATCAATACCATTGTAGTTTATGAATGCAAAAGAATTTTTATAGCGACCTAAGAATTTAGTGATAAGGTATTATGAACATTCGAAATTAACTGGGAACATTAGTTTACACGTAGTATTGGAGGAAATATTTTTTTCAACATATATGTTATATTCGGATGTTAAAAGTATGTAGAGGTTCGAATAAAAATTCATAACCTGGAAATCATAGATCGTAGGAGATTGTTCGAGGTAGATGTGGATTCAGCGGAAAATCCTCTGTTAGACTATTAATAGCTCGCGGAAAAACGGCTTCCTTAGTACTTCATTCGGACTTCAAAAAAAAAAAGTTTTCGGCTTTATAATCGGATATCTCAAAACCTAGAGCACCTAGAGTCTGTACGTCTGTAAGAGTGTGTACTAATTAGAATGAGCATTAAATTCTGAATAGAATAAATCCTATTAGTTTGTGCTATATATCCCAGAAGTATTTTTAATTTTTCGATTTTGTGTTGATATTGATGTTTTTTCAACCCTATGGTGAATGAAAATTCATAACTCGCAAACTTTAGATCGTGGGAAATTGTTCGTGCTAGGTATGGAATTTGCGGGAAATTCTCCATTAGCCTATTAATATGTCGCCGAAAAACCGCTTTTTTAATACTTCTTATGATCTTCGAAAAAAAAATGTTTTTGACTTTATCATCGAATATGTTAAAATCTAGAGCACCTAGCGTCTTCTATAGCTACTCATTGGAAATAATATTTAATTCTAAATAGAACATACCCTATTGGGTTGTGCTATTTATCCCAAAAATAATTTTCAATTTTTGTGTCGATGCATGTCTTTCATTCCTATAGTCTAGTAATAAATCAGATTACATCCCTTTAGAAACTTTTCTGGTCACGTTTTAAATGGTTTTTTTCGAAATCTACCTGATCGAGTTAGTACAATAGTGGATTTTTGATAAAAATGGTAGAAAAAAAATGTTCCTTCAAATTTTGTAGTTCTTTGTAAGTAAATCTAAAAGTGGAAATTATTCAAAATTTTTATAGCGACTAGAGAATTTGGTAGTATGGTATTATGAACATTTGAAATTGACTGGAAACATTAGTTATCACGTAGTATTGGAGAAAATATCTTGTTCCTGATATATATTAGGATGTTGAAACTAAGTAGAGGTTCGGAAAAGAAATTCATAACTGGGAAACTATAGGCCATAGGAAGTTGTTAGAGGCAGATCTACCAGATTAATAATATCTAGCGGAAAAACCGCTTCCTTAGTCCTTTTTTTGGAGCTTTGAAAAAAAATGTTCAATTTTATTATCAAATATCTCTAATCCTGAAACACTTAGCATCTTTTATTGGCACTCATTGAAAAGAACATTTAATTTTGAATAAAATAGACCATATTGGATTTGCTGTATATCCCAGAAACATTTTTAAATTTTCGATTTTTGTGTCGATGCACGTTTCTTATCCCTATAATGAATACGTTCTACGCAGAGGTTCGGAAAAAAATTCATAACTGAAAAACTGTGGGTCGTAGGAGGTCGTTCAGATCATTTTTAAAAATAGGGGTAAATTCTCCATAAAATTAATAATATTTCGCGGTAAAACCGCCTCCTTAGTACGTTTTTCCGGCTTCGAATAAGAAATTTGTAAATTTTTTTTTTAAATTTGTCACTGAATATCTCAAAACTTAGAGCACCTAGCGTCTGCTGTGAGTGCTCATTGCAAAAAACATTCAATTTTGAATAGAATAAACTATATTGGATTGTCATATCTATAGTAGAAATATTTTTAGTTTTTCAGTTTTTGTGTCCATGCATGTTTTTTACTCGTATGTTCTAATAAAATCGGGTCATATCTCCTCAGGATCTATAAATTGGAATATAGATATTAGAGTATTAGAATCGGTAACACTGCTTATACAGGTATGGGTATAAAATGGACAACCTAGGCCTGGTCATTTAAGTTAAAATGGTATAAACAAATCTAACACATATTGAGACTAAATAGAAGGCTTAGTTATTGTGTGCTAAAAATGATGGGTAAATAAATCTAACATAGTTTAACTAATACAAATGGTAAATTTTGATTTAGTAGTTTCTCCGATAAAAAATTATGTAGCTCGGAGGAAAAATCGAAATATTGTTTTAATTTAACGACAAAAGGATTAACTTGAGCACATTATTGGAAACGTAATTTAACGTGAAATTAAACGTATAAATAAAATATCCAAGTTCCAATTTAAATTTTAGCAGAAAATTTACATTAAAAATAGACATTTTTATTTTTTTTTAGGAAAGGCGTGATATTTAAAAAAACACAATAATATGCTCTCTTGCTTTTTCTAACCTAAAAAGTTTCTTATTCAGGTGACGTCAGAAGTTTGACACTGTCTTTTGTTTTATATGTTATATGGTGAATATAACGTTTCTCGGAAAACCGGTTTTAGTGCCGCCATTGCGGAACAAAAAATATAAGTTGTGATACATCGTTGGAAAGAGAATTTTACACAGAATACGACTATGAAAAAAAATCTACAGGGTTTCATTTAATATATTAAAGATTAGGTCACTCTCGGTTACACCGGAAGTGATGTGTAATGCAATTATCTGTCAAAATATGCATCTTAATAAGTTACTAAACATACCGAAATTTCAAAGCAATATCTGATAAGGTAAAAAAAATTAGAACATCTACCCTATTTTCTGCGTCACCCGATATATATATATATATATATATATATATATATATATACAGATATATTTTATTTTTAGTTGATAGACTGAAACATTAATTTGATTGTTCAAATTTTTCGTCCAAACTTAGTCCATACAAAATGCTTAAACTTTGTAAAGGTAAGGAAATATGTCGTGTATTTTCTGAATTATTAGCAATTTAATAACAAGAAAGTTACAGTCAGTAATGACTCTGCGGATTGCATTTCTTTGCGATAGACATGTGTAAATAAATGTAACTATTAGTGCTGCGAGATCTTCTCACAAACGAGGATGTCGTGGACATCACTCTTAACCTATACGTAGACAGACAACATACTATGTTTGGGTGTGCTATATCCTTTAACAATTGCCGAAAGTACTTAAAAGAGAAAATCATTTAAGTATTCCCATTTCTTTAGCAATCACCGGAATAAATGAACTTTCCTGCCGATATATTACTTTCCTCACTCAGCGGTGCGGAATTAATGCGTTACAAATTTTCTGGTTAACTGCATGAAATGGAATGAAAATTAGATAAATACAGGAGTTCTCGAGGGTGTCTCTATTTCTCTTTGAATTGCTATGACTTAATTAACAGTCGGAGCTTCCTGCGTTTACAATAATTTACATTTGTATTAAAGCCCTTTTGTAATTGTTAAAATAAAGGAGTATTAAAAATGTAGCTCTAAATCTATTTTCTTTTAAAGAGTTTGCAGTTTGTCTACGAATTACATTGGCATAACTTCCGGTTAATCAGGTAGTTTATAGGTAACGTCTAGTTTCTTTAACCGTATTTTTGGCTGAGTATTGGGTAGTACTACAGTTTACGCATTGGGACTTACATTTTGGTACTGTAAATTATATTATAGTCCTACGCACGGATCTTGGGCTGCGATGTCTGAAGGGATCGGGCGCATATTTTCTCTAGCATACGACTTGTGCGTCAAACTTTAAAAGGTAAAAAAAAACATTTATTTACTATACATGGACAGTGTGAAAAGATTTTCAAAAGGACGTGCACAAAATTTAAAGAAATGTATTTAAATTTTCCGCAAATGAATACTAAGAAATTTATTTAAATCCAGAACAATTTCATGGATTTTGGTTTAACTTTGAAAGCAATAAAAAATTTGTCAGAAAAGTAACAATAAACAAGATTTCAAAAAAAAATAAATAAAGGTTTAGAAATGGTAACTACACAGATTTTTTAGTAAATATTCAAAATGTTGTCCACCAACCTCTAAACAACAGTAGGAGACTAATATCTATCTCCTAACCTAACCTAACCTAACGCACTCGATGCTGTAATTATACTTTAGTCTTTACTAGAATCTGAAAAACTTTTTACTTAAGTATATCCCTAAAATCCCTCAATAAAAACCTAAAGGAGCAATATCAGGCGATCTTGGCGGTTAAATCCACAGTTCTAAACGCCTGATTCAACAGGACAGTAAAAAAATGGACAATTCAGACAGACGTATGGAGATGTTGACAATTTTAGTGTGTTTGTGAATTGTCCAACTATTTTACCAATAGTATGCCAACAATATTTAAATGTACTATGTACTTATTAACAATTACCTAATTGTGAGATGCAATCTCCTGAAACGAAAAATGTTGTAACTATTAAATTGAGAAAAGCTGAAATTTGGCCGAAACGTCTGGAACTATAACTGATTTTTCAAGGTAATGAAATAGTTTATATATATATATATATATATATATATATATATATATATATATATATATATATATATATATATATATATATATATATATATATGTATATATATATATATATATATATATATATATATATATATATATATATATATATATATATATATATATAGTATTTTAGCTGATTTACTAGAATCAAACAAGTCATTTATGTAAAACAAGAAGAAGGAGGGGTTTCCTTAGAGATGTTAGTTCCTATCACAATCAATTGACTAGGGTCAGATAGAGAGGACTTCACTCAACTATTAAGTTTCTCCAGCTATATCTGATGATTGACAAGGTCAAAAGCCTTATTGAGGTCAAAAAACAGCCCCAGGCTATGTTCTTTGCCTTATAGGGTGTCAGTGTTCATGATGTCATACCTTACTTACTTACATAGACTTTTGAAAACCGCGCCTCCAAAAGTTGATAAAAGAGATCAATCTCACTCATACTCCCATTCTTATAAAAAAAAATCAGAAAATTGTGCACATATTTTAGTCAAATTTTTAATGTTTTCACGATATGGATTAATTTCAAATATTATGTCCTTTTAAATTTTCTGACATTCTTTATTTTTATTTGCTGCCTAAAAAATTATGTCATTGTTGTAAGATGCTTTTGCCTAATTTAATGTATGCACATAATTAAAACTGGTTTAACTTTGAAAGCCACAAGAAATTTGTCAGAAAACTAACAATAAACCAGACATTAAAAAAATAAATAAAGATTTAAAAATGGTAACTACACAGATTTTTTATTAAATGTGCAAAATGTTGTCCACCAACCTCTAAACAATAATAGGAGAGTAATATCTTGAACAGCGTGACGCATTGATGCTGTAATTATACTTAAGTATTTACTGGAATCTGGAAAACTTTTTACTTTAGTGTATCCCATAAATAACAATCTAATGGAGTAATGTCAGGCGATCTTGGCGGCCAAATCCACGGTTCTAAATATCTCAACCAACAGGACAGTAAAAAAAAAATGACGAACATAACACATTTTTCTGTGACTAATAAATAACTAATGTTTTTGGTCAAGTGTAAATACCTATTATTCCAACCATTGAGTAATAATTTATTATGGTATAATTACTGACGTTACTTTAAATTCATTTCTCACCTTAAATACACATGATGGTAGGGCGATTACTTTTGAATGCAAAAAGGTAAGACATTTTCTGGCTTATCTCAGGACAGCTGTCTTAGAGGGATCACAATATGAATATTTTCGTCAATAGAAAATACCCGAGAGCAAAAGTCTGGTAGTTTTTAAAATCGAAATTAGTACCTTTTATAATAATTTTTGTTATGACACCTACTTCGCGCATTTCTAGAATCGATTTTTCCTGATCACTAGAAATCCAGCTTCTTTATTCCAATTTTTAAAAGAAAAAAAGATGTAACAAACTGCAGACCTGTCATTATCCTTAGTTGGATTCCCAAGCCTTTCGAAAATATTGTTAACACTCCAATCGACCAGTTTCTTATCTGAAAGATCTAGTGAGTTTTTTGATGTATTCTGTATTTAGTTGGGTGCATTGGGTTCGGTTTGTCGGGTTCAATCCTTGTACAGGGTGGCCCACATAAGATGACCCACTACCTTATCTCATAATCTGTATAAGATAGGGAAAAAAGTTTTATACAAAAGTTTCTTTATCTTTATCTAAATTTTTTAAATATTGTATTTTTATATATACAGGGTGTGTCATTTTGCGTTGACAGATGTCAACTTTGTTATTTTAAATGGAACACCCTGTATATTATTATGGATTTGAATAGTTCTCTTAGAGACGATTTCAACGATGTATTATAAGATGGGTCTACGAGGCACCGTTTCGGAGATATTTACGATCATCTTCAATTTTTGACATACTTTCAACTTGTTGTATCTCTGGTATTTATCAACTTTTTTGTTTCATTTTTGTGCAGAAAAAAGCATAATTTTATGCTTTATTGGACGTGTAGGTAAAAATATTAAAATTGAAAAAAAATGTTACAGTGTTGTCACGTTTTGCGTACCATCAGTTTTCTCAAGATTTTTAAATGCAACCCCCTATATTTTATAACGGATTTAAATAGAGCATCGAAAGACGATTTCAACGATATATTATAACATAGGTTTACAAGTCACGGTTCCCGAGTTTTGGGGATTTTCTTCAGGAATCAATTTTAATATTAAACAATTTTTACTAAACATAACATAAACTATTAAACATGACATAACAAGAACAAAGACAAAAAAATAAACATTACTTAAATTAAATTTTCTATATAACCACCTTCCTGTGCTATACATGTTGTATAAATAATGTCTAATTTTTTTATTGCCCTACGAACTGCTCCACTCTCATTGATCAAATGGATCTCTTCCATTATTCTCCCCCTTAAATCGTCTACGTTATTAACTTTATTCTTATACACTTTGTCTTTAATATTTCCCCATAAAAAAAAATCTAGTGGAGTTAAATCGGGACTCCGAGCTGGCCAGGGTATTGACCCAAATCTGCCAATCCACATAATCTTTCATTTAACCATTCAATTACAGGTCTTACGGTATGGTACGGCGCACTGTCTTGTTGAAATACAAGACCATCTTTAATTTCATCCGGTAATTCATTAATAAGAGGTTGTATTTCATTTTGCAACAAACTGTGGTATCTCTGTCCATTAAGAGTCCTATCATAAAAAACCGGCCCAATCACTCGGTCCTTTATTATTCCGCACCAAACATATACACTTTGATGTCCCTGCTTTCTGATGGCTTTGATTTTATGTTGATTTTGCCTTGACCAGTAGTGGCAGTTCTTTCGGTTAAATATTCCCGCGGTGTTGAAAATTGCTTCGTCAGTGAAAAGAATTTTGTCAAAAACCGGTTGATCAAAGTGGCGGTCCATCATATCCATGCAAAAAGTAGCTCTGTTGTCAAAATCAGCTATGGATAGCTCTTGTACCGGAGTGAATTTGAAAGGATGGTAATCGTTGATATTAAGTGTTCTCTGAATACTTGCTCGGCTAATATGCGGTATGTCCCGTGCGGCATCCCTTTGGGAATTTTCATTGCTTTCCTCAAAATATAAAAGAACATCAAGTTGATTTTCTTCTGTAAGAACTGTCCTAGGCCGGTTTCTTTTATTGTTTATCACAACGCCATTTTCCAGATCTCGTGTAATTCTTACGAACATTTTCTTACTTGGAATTCTGCTATTTGGATACAGTCTTCTATACTCCCTTAACGCTAGTGCGGGACTCTTATTGTTTCTAATGAAGCACTCATATAAATTTAAACGTTGTTGAATAGTGTAGTTCGACATAATTATTTCTTAAATTTACTAATTTAATCAAGAAATGCAACCAAGCTGTCAAATTTCATGCAAATAATATTTCGTTTGTTTCCATGGTTTTGAAGCACAGCCTACTTAAAATTGTTGATAGGGTTGTGGAAAGGTTGGTAAATAATTGTAAGAGAAACAACACGAAGCCAATACTTAGCTTGATGACGTTTATTACTCGACTGACTTTCAGACGCTCTATATAAAAACGAAACAACAAAAATGATTAGTAAGCTAAGACATTTTGCGGCACCATCATAACATTGATAAGGCTTATTTAGTATATGGAAAGGAAACATAAAGAACTATTTTTAAATAGATTCACACTATTTTAACAAAAATACACATTATGTATTTAACTGATTTTTAGAGAGTTTTACGTTTGATCTGGAAAACGGCGTGGTAATAATTATTCAAATGTTAGAAATACTAAAATACGGCGTACAAGCCGTGTATCAGTGAAGCCTGTGGTGCCGATATTTCAGGAACGCAGACCCATAAATTAGGTCTTAAGTGTGTTAACGTAAACACGGATATCGATATGGACGTATATAAAAAATCTGTCAAGGCAGTATTAGTTTTCGTAAAAGAGTTAGTCTTTTAAAGAACGCTCAATTGTTAAGGCATATTATTATTCCTAATAATATAGTTTTAATTAATCGTATGTAGGCTTTTATTTGGTTATCCTGATAAAGTCAGAAGTAGGAAAAAAAAAAACATTTCTAAATTACGTCGCGCATATACGAAAAATTGTGATTTTGGGCGTAGCGACCTACAGGGTGTCACAGACATTTGGATTAATATATTTAGTTTAGTGCGTACCAGGCTTACTGGGTGTGGCTGTGGCCTATTATAATTTGTGTGGTTTGTGTTTTTGTTGCTGCACAACATGTCTGAAAGGAGCTATACCCCACCACTTTTGGGCGAGAGGCATTCTACTGCTTCAGAGAAAGCTGTGAGCGTAGAGGAGCAGGTGAAATTTTTAATATCAGAAATTAAGGAAATAAAAAATTTGCAGTTCAAGGTAAACCAGCCAAATAATTCTTATTCTTGGGAGACAATACCAGACTTTGATCCGTCGTTAAAAAACATTTCGGCAAATAAGTGGATTCAGTTATTTGAACAAAAAGCATATTTTTTACGATGGGACGAAGTGACTGTAATGAGAAATGCGGTGGATAAATTGGCGGGACGGGCACGCGAGTGGTTTTTAACTTCAGGTTTCTCGGGACTTGGATGGAATGATTTCAAAAAACGGTTTCGGGAGATTTATGACATTGCTCCGCAAGCTATTGGTACACTTTTTAAGAGTGCTTCATTATTTTCGAGTTCGGAAGAAAAAACTTTTGTGAACTATTACTATAAAAAATTAACCCTTCTTCATAAACTGTCCTGGGATATTCCCGAAAGTGACAAAATCAATATCGTTATTTCTGGTATTGTTGAGCCAAGTATCCGCCAAATGGCTTTTAGCAATTGTTACCATACTTTAGATGATTTGTTGACATTTTTGCGTAGTAGCGATTATTCAAAAACTGAGCAAATAGCAGTTAAAAACTTTACAAAATCTAGTAACTTTAAGTCTATGTGCTATAATTGTAACGAACCCGGACATAAAAAAGTCAATTGTCCTAAATTGCGTTTTCAACAATATAGCCACAACAAAAACAAAAGTGTAAATAGGTTTAAGCAGAATAGTGCTTCTGCTAGTTCTAGTAATACATGCAACTTTTGCAAGAAACGCGGGCACGTCGAAAAAGACTGTTGGTCTAAAAAACATGTCAATTTTGTTGAAAAACATTCTAATAATTTATTTTATAAACAAATGTTTCTTTTTAATTATAAACTATGTGGTTTGATCGATACCGGAAGTGAATGCTCTTTAATTAAAGACTCTGTAGTTAAAAAATACGGACTTGTGGTTCGCGATGGTAAAGAGCATCATATAAAAACTGTTTCTGGGCAGGTGATATGTATAAATAAAAGTGTAAAGGGTAGATTATTGTTTGACGAAATTGATGAAGAGGAAGAGCTACTAATAGTACCTGACACATATTGTCCAGCCGATGTTTTAATTGGAAATACGCTCATACGCAGAAAAAATGTTGGTTTTACTAAAGTTGGATGTGACATAAAGTTTTATTCAACAACCACCGAATTACGAATTAATAATGTAGGCCAGTGTAATGAAATTGCAAATGAGATAGTGCATTGCAATGGATATAAAGAACCCCTTCTTATGCTTTTGCAACAATTTAGGGATTGTATAGCCCTAAATCTTTCCGAAATAGGCAAGACCAACTGCACGGAAATGCATATTAAGTTAAAGACCGATGAGCCGGTAGTATATAATCCTTACAGATTGTCGGAAGATAGAAAGCAAAAGCTAAAAATTTTGTTAACGGAATTGTTAGATAACAATATTATAAGAGAATCGAATTCCCCGTATGCAAGTCCGGTAGTGTTAGTGCCAAAACCTGATGGCTCACTGCGCATGTGCGTAGACTACCGCAAAATTAATAGCCTCAGTTTAAAAACTACCTGGCCTTTACCGTTGATTGATGACCAAATTGATAAGCTACAAGGTTCCCTGGTGTTTACCTCATTGGACCTATTTTCAGGATACTATCAAATACCGATGGCTGAAGATTCAATAGAAAAAACAGCTTTTATTACCCCAGATGGGAAGTATGAATTTTTAAGAATGAGTTTTGGTTTGTGTAATGCGCCGTACGTATTCCAGCAAATGATAAATAAAGTTTTAAGTGAACTTCCTCAGGGTACAGCATTTGCATATTTAGATGACGTCATAATTCCAGCTTTGTCCCTAGAAGATAGCTTGCAAAAACTCATGAGTGTTCTGTCCATATTTAGAAAATATAATTTAACCTTACAGTTAAAGAAGTGCAAATTCTTTATGGAAAAAATTAATTATTTAGGCAGAGAAATTTCTAAAGAAGCCAATAAATTCCCTTTGATACCCTTCATATCGATCATTTGGGACCCTTTGTTAAAACTAAAAAAGGGAACACGTATCTTTTAGTCATTGTGGATGGCTTCTCCAAGTTTGTATTTTTGGAGGCTGTAAAGTCAACAAAAGTAAAATATGTGGTAAAAGCGGTGGAAAATTTTATATATGTATTTGGGACGCCGAGGAGGATCATTTCAGACAGAGGAGCCTGTTTTACATCAAAAACAATGCACAATTTTTGTCGTGAAATGGGCATTAAACATGTAATGAATGCCGTAGCTACACCTAGAGCAAATGGGCAGTGTGAACGATTTAATAGCACTATTTTAGATGCGTTAAAGTGTTTAAGTGTAAATGACACTAATGAGAGCTCTTGGGACCAACATGTAAAAACCATACAAATAGGTTTAAATACATCTATAAATAAAACCACCGGTGAAACACCGTATCAGCTGATTATGGGTTTTACGCCAAAACAGCCGTCCGATGCAAAGATTCTCAACGAAATAAGTCAAGGACTAGAGCGAGCAGATTTGAAAAAATTGCGAAAAAAAGCGGAAGAGAGAATAGGCGAGGCTCAGAGAAAAGAGAAACAGCGTTTTGACGCTAAGAGGACTGCTCCCAAGACTTATAGAGCTGGAGATTTGGTGATGGTTAAAATAACTAGTGAACCAGCCACTGGTGCAAGTCGCAAATTAAATCCGAAATTTAAAGGGCCTTTTAAAATTAAGGCAGTGTTGCCGAACGACCGATATGTAGTTGAGGACTTAAGAGAAAAGAGTTATAAGAGAATTTTAATTATAGCTGTCGATAAAGTAAAGCCTTGGGTGATCCTCAATGAAGTTGAGGATTTGCCGTTTGATTTAGATACTGAGTAAATTTTATATTATTTATATAGGGCCACATAAAATGTTTGTTAGCACGTAACAGTAAGAAGTGGCATACGTTATATGATAAAAAAAAATTAGGTGGTTATTTCATGATTATATGAAATATACAGTATTTTTATTTACTTTTTGTATGTTTTGGCCTTGGCCAGAGAGAAAAAAAAATCAAATAAATGTTGTATTGAAACCTATATAGAGTGGTTATTGTGTTGCATGCATGCGTTGACGTCATTAAGAAAATTGGTACACAGAAATTGATATCAATAATATAAAAGAGAATAAGCAAGCAGGTTTTTTTTGGTGGTTATTATGAAATATAAGTGTGTTGATGTTATTGATAATAATATACATTTGATGTACATAAATGTAAAAATGTATGTTTCCTCGCAAAATAATTTAAAGATAATGTTTGACCATTTTAGGTATTGAGTGGACTGACAGTATAAGATGATTTTATTATGTTTGTTTAAAGTGAAAGGTCAGTCGAACAAGTAAATTGTCCTAGGGGGTACTTTAGGTACCGAGAGGACAAGGAAACTTTTTAGTTTCGATACGAATTACTTATATTGTTAGGGTACTTTGGGTACCAAGTAAAAAATGGTGGTTCCCAGGGGAACAATTTGGTAATGGATATAGATATCATTAGATATGGCATGTTGATTGGCATGCAGGCAGGACACTGTAGGTGTCAAAGGTGCACTAATGGCTATATGAATGTGAAAAGTATTACTGTATTCTGTTCATATCTGAGACATTGTAGGTGTCTAATTTTGAAGTTTTTTTTGTAATAGTACATGGTAGCCACAGTTAAAATTTTTTTTTTTTTTTTTTTTTTTTTTTTTTTTTTTTTTTTTATTTATTATTCGGTTTTGGTGATCTAAATGATGGACGGTTAGGTCCATGTAGGACGTTTAGGTCCATGTAGACATGATTGTATTTTGTTTATGCACAAAAAGGGACACTATTTGTGTCACAGTTAAAAACATGGCTGTATTCTGCTCATGTGAATGTTAAGGGCACGGTTCGTGTCAAGAAAATTAGCAGTACTGTTTGTGCCAAGAAGGTAAAGGACACTGTTCGTGTCAAAGGCAGGCATTGATCCTGTAGTTGCAAGATACTATAGATGTGAAATTTTGAACATGACTGTATTCTGATCATGGTTCATGGCTTAGTTGAGACTAAGTAAAGTGCTATTGTTGTATTGAATTCTGACTGCCTAATAAATTAAAATAAAATTATCAAGTGTACATTCTTATTAAAAATAAGAATGCCAAAAGGTGGGGGGGTCTAGTGACTCCAAATTTTTATTTTATTGTGGTTTTTCACAGGTAACCAAACTCACAGATGTTAGGTTAATGGTCTGCTTAGGGGTCTACTGTCCTGACAACGTAGGATGTTTCGGGGGCGAAACAATAGCAGGATGGCCGAATGTTAGAAATACTAAAATACGGCGTACAAGCCGTGTATCAGTGAAGCCTGTGGTGCCGATATTTCAGGAACGCAGACCCATAAATTAGGTTTTAAGTGTGTTAACGTAAACACGGATATCGATATGGACGTATATAAAAAATCTGTCAAGGCAGTATTAGTTTTCGTAAAAGAGTTAGTCTTTTGAAGAACGCTCAATTGTTAAGGCATATTATTATTCCTAATAATATAGTTTTAATTAATCGTATGTAGGCTTTTATTTGGTTATCCTGATACAAAGCAATTAGAAAATCTAATTTAGATATTCTTTAGCATATAATATTAATTTTGTTGTCTTCGTTCATGTCATGTCAAGTTTAATAGTTTATATTATGTTTTAGTAAAAATTGTTTAATATTAAAATTGATTCCTGAAGAAAATCCCCAAAACTCGGGAACCGTGACTTGTAAACGTATTTTATAATATATCGTTGAAATCGTCTTTCGATGCTCTATTTAAATCCGTTATAAAATATAGGGGGTTGCATTTAAAAATCTTAAGAAAACTGATGGTATGCAAAACGTGACAACACTGTAACATTTTTTTTCAATTTCAATATTTTTACCTACACGTCCAATAAAGCATAAAATTATGTTTTTTCCTGCACAAAAATGAAACAAAAAAGATGATAAATACCAGAGATACAACAAGTTGAAAATATGTCAAAAATTGAAGATGATCGTAAATATCTCCGAAACGGTGCCTCGTAGATCCATCTTGTGATACATCGTTGTAATCGTCTCTAAGAGAGCTATTCAAATCCATAATAATATACAGGGTGTTCCATTTAAAATAACAAAGTTGACATCTGTCAACGCAAAATGACACACCCTATATATATAAAAATATAATATTTAAAAAATCTAGATAAACCTAAGAAACTTTTGTATAAAACTTTTTTCCCTATCTCGTACAGATTCTGAGATAAGGTAGTGGGTCATCTTATGTGGGCCACCCTGTACATCGACTTCTACAAGGCATTTGATCTGGCATTTGACAGAGTAAACCACCAAATACTGACCGCTAACGTGAAGATTATATTTGTGTTAGAAGCCATTTGTAATTGTTAATGCAAAAAAGTATTAAAAGTTTAGCTCTAAAGATATTTTATTTTAAAAAGCTTGAAATATGACTGCAAATTACATTAGCATAACTTAATGTTAATCAAGTATTTTACAGTTAACTTCTAGTTTCTTTCATCTCATTTTGAGTTAAGTAATAGGTAATATTACAGTTTATAGCTGATTTGCGTATTGTGACTTGTTATGACTATGCACTGAACTAAATTGTGTCAAACTTCACTATTCTTAATAAAATGAGAGATTCATAAAAAGGAAAGTTCCGAATAAAGGGAATTTATCGATTTTTTTTAGATGTTGCTGATTCATTGTTGCAAGGCCTCTCCATATTATATTTAATGGATCATTATCCTGTGGCAACTTTTCTGATTACTGGAAAGCTTCATTATTCTAATTTTCAGAACTGGCTAGAGTTAGTTGCATTTCCAAGCTTTTCAAAAATAATTTTACTGAATTTCTAACATTCTAGTTGACCAGTTTGACCAGTTTCCTCTCTGAAATGTCCACAGGGCTTAACTTGTTGGTGTACTGTGAATTTAAAATGAATGAAAAATTATTTCTGGAAGTGAATATAAATTGAAATGTAAAAAGCTTCAACAATCGAAACAATCCTTTGAACTTAATGTTGATTAGTAAAAATTTCGATTTTTTTAGTTTAAATTTCACTTATTAAAAACATTTAAATATAGAAAATTTATGAGTGGCAATAAATACAATGTCCCGGCATATTTGATTCAAGATTCTCACGTTAGCAGTTTAATATTTCAATAATAGCAATAATTTCGCGCATTATTTTTTACATGTGGAGTAATTTTTAAAACTAAGAAATATTCAATAGTTTTAAGACATTTCGTGTCTCTAAATAGCATCTGATTTATTGCGTCTATTTAACTTGTGTACCATTATTTGTTAATGCTTGGCTTTTACTAAAACACAACCTCAAAGATTAAAGAGATTTACAATAATCCTGATCTTTATCTGTCGTATTTAATTCTCTTTCTTTTTAATTTTCTACTAACGATCATTTACGAGTCGATGATCACAATCGGTTTCTAGCATTTTCAACCAACCTATTTAACTCGACATTAGTTAATACTTTCTTCGCCTACTTTTAGGAAGATTTACGCATTTATGGTGATAATACTATTGTAGATTTTAAACTCATAGAATAGTTTACAAATTCATACTGATACTTTATAACAATAGCTACATTTTTTAAATATTGATTTGTATTTTACTAACATTTGACTCTGTTTTTAAAATTTAAATCGATATGCTACTTACAACTTATTGGCTGGTAATTTCATGGACATCCAGTATAGTTATTTTTTTACAAATTGACAATCCCAAAAGCAAAATTTGCTACAGTTTAAGACTAAAAAGCAATGAATTCCTTCCGTAATGAGATTTTAATGCAGCGTCCCTTAAAACAAATATTAAACATTCTTTTAACGAAAGACAAATCGTTTTTGTGGACATATTTCAAAATACTTTATCGTCTTGATTAGCATAAATCTGCTGCAGAAATGTCGGAACCCATAAATTTGTGCATTGTGTAAATAAGAGAAAAATGAGAATGTAAAAAATATTCCTACCTAGTAAATTTAGATTACACCATCACAAATCAAATTTATATGAAATATGTAATTTTTAAATTCGCTGATTTACGTCATTACCGTAAAATATTCTTTTTTTTATCATTTTATTATTGTAAAATAGGATGCGGGACAAGTTGCTAAATTGTTAAACACTGCTCTGATCTGATTTCGTTTTTACCTTCATATTGTCGCCTCTTCGCGCGCTTTTTCTTAGAAAAATGTTCAGGTTCGGCTGTATATCACGTATCAAAAAAAAAACAAATTTTTAATTGGTCGTTAATATTTAAAAATACGAATTTGCGACGACAACATAGCCCTCTATTATCGTCGTTTGAGTAAATTTCATTGAAAATCTCAGAGTGCAAATTATGAATTCTTGACGTTTAAATCTATATCTGGGACTATTTAACTATGCAAATTATGAATTTTGAATGAACATTTTAAAATGGGGAATGAATTTTGTCATTTATAATTTGACTAGACAGCATTTATAATACATAAATATTACTAATAAAATTTAAGAATGGGTATTATTTGTAATTTTTTTTACATTCTTAGAAAAAGAAAAATGTTGCCCCTTATTGATATTGTTATAGGGTACAAATCGTTTTTAAGTAGTTTATCGATAGACCCGTTTTACCGCTTCATAGTGCAGATAAAATGTTTAAAATTTTTTATAGCTTCTATTCAAACAACAGTAATTTGAGTATTTAAACAAAATAATATTTTTTTATTTGGAAATTTAGAAATACTACTACTATTTAATGTGATTGACCGAATGAATTAGAATGATTGTTTTATTACATATATCTAAAAAAAAAAAAAAAAAAAATATATATATATATATATATATATATATATATATATATATATATATATATATATATATATATATATACCTCGATATACACGTAAAACAGTTCTCAACACATCGGTAAATGGTATTTTGTTTTTTGCACGTTTACCTCTTCAATTCCGTCGTAGGATTCACAGTTTTCAACCCATGGTCTAAACATTTGAAAAATTACTAATAAGACCTCACAGAAAGATTGTTATTCTAAAAATAAATATTATCATTGAACACCGCTAATGCGACAGGTCAAATAATTTAATAATAAAAATAAAATACCGACCTTACTGAGAAACGCTTGCAAAACAGACCTTAATTGCTCTATTGGGGGTAAAATACCACCTGATCGTTATAAATCCGGCTACTTCATGATCATTTATCGTGTGTCGGACTATACTATCAATTTGTTGTTAACGAACGGTATATTGAAGTTTCTATTCCGACAGGATAATTGAAATTCATATTTTCACTTTGGTAAAACTACAAAAAAAATTAGTTATCCGTATATTTTTTGATTTGACGTTTAATAAAATTGTTTTATTCTCGGATAATGTTGTTCTCTTGTGAGCCCCGTCCTTTTAATATTCTCTACCTTTGAAGTTCTCTGAAAAAAAAACGCATTTACATATTTGCTATTACTAATTTTATCTCTTACTAATTAATAAGCAAAAAAGTTTTTAGAGTTCGTACCTTGGGATGTTTTTATTACCTTCTTTATCGATGACCAGACAAGTAACGTAATTTTTATATAAAATGAGGATTTTTGCACATTTGGGACTATTAACTTTATTATTTTATTTAATTATTAATATTTGTGTACTTATACTATAAATTATACCGACTGTCCACAATATGAGTAAATTGAGTAAAGTCTGACAATACTAATAAAGTATAAATAAATATTTGCACTGCAAGTTAATCCTTTCTTAAGTAAACGTGGAAGGCGACCTTTAAGTATAGATCGGTATCTGCCGATATGTTGTCTTTTAATTAATGCCGAATGTCAAAATTACGTCTTATTTATTATTAAATCAGGGAGGGAAAAAAACTTTAGCTGTTTATGACAGTTTGACTACAATGCTTTGCGTTTTTTTTACTATAATATAAATAGAATTTCTTAATGAGTTGTATAATTATACTCTCTAGTCTAGTAGGCCCTGTAAACATCAAAATCTTGTCCATTTTTTTATTTACCTACTTAGCAAGAAAAGTTTATGAACATGTTCAGTGAAAAGGGCTGTAAACATATATCATTCTATCATATTTCTTTCTGTATCGATAGTTAGAAGAAAAGTGTCAAAGTATCCGATAGATAATATTGGATACTTTCAATTGAAATATCCGACACTGTTCGACACTTCGAAATATCCAAGTTTCACATCACTATTGAACACCCACGGACTAGAATGAGAGAATAAGGTAAAGCACTTAAAACCAGTTTAATAGGATATTCTTCGATTACCTAAAGGTAGGCAATTGTTTATGTAGTGTCGAACAAGGCAGCGGGATATGCAATAAATGTATATAAACAATAAAAAATGAACCTGGTTTTATATGTGACTGGTATTGCACATACGGAGGTTTAATAATCGTGGTCAAACTTAAAGAAAATTAAGAGGATATCGGAGAAACTCTAAAACGGGTCGACTTCTCATCAACATTTTATTTACCGACGTCTTCGTTATGTTTAGGGGAAATTTAGTAGCTTCTTAGTATATTACGTAATAAGTATTGTAAAACGTATATTAGGCAAGAACATATACTTTACAATACTCATTACAAGGTTGCTATACCACTTCGACCTATTGTCAGTGCAATAGGATCGGCCTTTTATAAAATCGGTAAATATTCTTAATAATTTTATAGGAAAAACTCATTCATATATTAGAAACCTTAAGCATTTTGTAGAGGAATTAAATGCAATCCAATTAGATCCAAAGGTATTTCCGTAATATTAGACTAATTTCAATATAATAATATTGACACTTTTAGATAATATTGAAGCATGCGTCAACTTATTTTTTGTTTTCTAAGGAACAAACCTCAGGATCAGCCATGGGATCTCCACTGTCACCAGTGTCAGCCAACATCTTCATAGAAGCTTTTAAGGAGGAAGCCTTGAAATGTCTCCATTACAGCCAAAATCATGGTTGGATATGTGGACAACACTTGTGTAATGGCCGCTTGGTCCAAAGAACCTCTCCATGTTTCTTGATCATTTAAATCAGCAAGATCCTAATATAAAATGTACAATAGAAATTCAATCAAAAGGCCCGATTCCCTGTTTAGATGTTCTTATACAAAGGAAAGGGGGATGGTTGCTTAGTACACCTTGTATATAGAAAACCAACGGATGCGAACAAGTACCTAAATGCAAATTGACATTATCATCTGGCACAAAAGCAATCAGTTAATAATTCTATGGTTTACAGAGACCTTGCGATTTCTGACCAAAATTCTTTACAATGGGAAACAGAGAATCTAACTCAAGTTTTAAGAATGAATGAATATTGCACTGAAGATCTTACTCGGTCAGTTAGAAAATATGAGAATCCTACTCCACGAAATAAAACTAATATGAAGTTACCGATAAGCTGTAGTTCTTCCATACGGAACCAGAGACAAGATTGCAAAGTTACTTCCAGGTCCAATATACGTACAATCTTCAATACACACACAAGAAAATTGAACAATCTTTGCGATCGCCAAAGGACATTATTCCTGTCCAATTCCCTGTTTCTGTGGTGATGTTTATATTGGAGAAACTGGATGATCGATATTGACTAAGTTTAAAAACATGAACGATATATTACAAAGAAACAAACTGTACAACATACCACTGGATATGTCAAAAATGTAAAATAATCCAAAGTTCTTGCACCAGTCTCGAGATTTCATAGAACGAAAATTAGAGAATCTATTGAAATGTATAAGCACCCTAACTTCAATCTACATCATACCTGGAAACCGATCTTTATATCGGGTCATTGTTCGGTAAACACAGGCCGACTATAGAGTGCCGACCTAGGTCTCTCCGAGCTCATCAGTATTCCGATCTCGTGAAATAATAATAAAACATTCAGTTAACTAAAACTTCTTATTATCTAGTCGAAAAAACTTGTTTCTATTGCATATTAGACAGTCGCTATGACTGCAGCTGAATATTGAAGTTCCCGCATAAACACATTCAGCTATCCGTTTTGTTTACGGTGGCCGGGCGTTTGGTTTACGGTGGGCGTGAGATTTGTTTACCGTGTGTAGTGAGCTATTTACTGAGCCTGTAGGTCCTGTGTTAAATGTATTCAGAGTAAAATACTTTATATTGTACCTATTTATTTATTTAAAACTCTGGGCTCTAGTTTTTTTAAACATAATAACCTTTTTACTGAACTACGATGTATTTTTCAAGGTCAACCACCATATTTTGTATTTGCTTGAACATATGTCTCGTCGGCTAGACTACTGAAATTTCTGTGGGTAATCTACAACGACTTGTCATTTTGGAGTCATGTGTTTTATTATGTACAGCAGCAGATTCGAGAATTTAAATTCATTTTGATATCCCCTTAAGTGAACAAGAGGTTTGTTGTTAAATTATGCTAAAATCTTACATTGAAGGTTGGAGATATGCACTGCTTATTTATGGTAGTCGTTATTGTGAATTGTATAATAATATATAAAGTTCCTGTATATCGCACGAATAGCTTTATAGCTTCGTGACTGCAAAAGTTTTGTTAATAGTTAGTTCACTTTATTATCTCTGCATATGCATGATCGTAGAAAACTATTCAGAGCTTAATGCTGTAATGTGTCGCCGTAAAATGGACCACACATGCGGTATGTGCCGAATAACGAATAGTCGTCATTTGTCGAGGGATTTTCCGAAGTTCTCAGCGAAGAGCGAGTATACCTGGACACCTGTATAGTATTTTTCACGATCTAAGGAAGTAATTTGGCCACTGTCATAATAACGAGATGCAACAAAAACATTAAATAACCCTTGGGCTATTTTTTTATCTGGGCCTTATAGACATGTGTGTGTGTGAAGTGTGTGTTATAAAGTTCAGTAGTGTCTGCACAAAGTACAAAAAAATTCTACTTTTGTCGATTTGCTTGGTGCCTTGCTGCAGCACAAGGTTTAGCCTATGTGAAAAGCAGTGGGTAAACCAAGCCAAGGGAGCAGACTATTTTATCCTTGCTTGAAGCCCATTTAGCTCGCCAGACATAACACTGGCACCGTCATAGCACTGAGCCACTAAACTTTCACTAAAATTATATGGCTCCAAAACGTTTTCTAACAAATTATGCAGTTCGATTTTCACTAACATCAAAGAAAACCAAAAATCTTTCATAAAGTCGACCTTTGCTGACGTATCGAATAGCTATGGCACATTGAGAAAGCTCTGTTATATCTGTTGTATCATCTGTCATTACACAAAAAAAAACACTAACACTGTATCATCGACTCCATTTTTAATAAAATCTGTTAAATATTCCTGAATACAACAAATGAGTTCATTTTGTATTGTTTTAGACTGACCTGTAAAAGTATTGCTAAATTTTCTAATGTTCCGTTTAATTAAGCATTTAAAAACCTTTTTAAAATTGCCGCGATTTAATGATTCTAACCTTTCATTATGTCCCCGAAAAGGCAGTTCTTGTTTTCCCCTATTGTGTCGCCCTATTTTGCCCTAATCGTACTACAGCCATAAAGTTTTGAAAGCGCTCTTTAGAAGCCTCATGCATTTTGGTACTACGAGAGAAATTTAAACTGTGTTTGTATGATATTGATATTGTTGTATCATACCAGGAAGTTTGAAACGTTGTCATGGATAATGCATCTTATCATAGTAGCCAAGTGCATAAAGTACCAAGTTCAGTGAGTAGAAAAAGGGACGTACAAGTTTTTTTTTTGCGCGAACGTGACATATTTATAATGTTGAACAATTGTTAGAAGTTTTAAAAAATTACAATTTTTCAAAGCAATATGTTTGTGATAAAATTTCAAAGGGAACAAGACACCAAGTAATTCGACTTCCACCATATTATTGTATGTAAAAAATGAAAACTCCTATAGATGTATATACAGGGTGTTAGTGAATAAGTGCGAAAAACTTCAGGGGGTGATTCTGCACGAAAAAATAATAGCAGTTTGCTATATAAACGTACGTCCGCAAATGATTCGTTTTCTGAGATACGGGATGTTAAAGTTTTTGTTAAAATCTGATGATGTATTTATTGCTCTAAAACCGGTCGAGATAGGCCAAAGAAATTTGGTAGGTTTTAAGAGGTAGTTATGGCTCAATTTAAAAAAAAAATGGTACGCCACTGAGATATTTCAAACTAAAAATCATTTTTATATTTTTCGTTCAATTTGTGACAAAAAATCTCCCTTGCCTTTTTTTCGTATAGGACGCTGTTTGTATGCAAAAAAATAAAACATTTAAACGTATATTTTTAATTTCTTTAATACATTATCAAGAACTATCTAAGACAATAATATTAAACCAGAACAATAACCGAAAATGATACTAATCAAATTTTAAATAGGCGTAAAGCTACAAAAAATGTTAAAAATACCTCCCTCAGACGTGGCACAAGATTCAACTTTTCGCCTCATTGATTGTGGTATTCGCGCAAATATTCCAAGTGTATTTCTTATTGTCTCACAGCCGGCTATAATTCGGTTCCTCAGCTCATTAACATTTTCGACGGGAGAGGAATAAACTTATGTCTTAAGAAAATCTCAAATGCAAAAATCTAGAGGATTTAAATCCGGCGATCGATCAGGCCAATTGTCCATATCTCCCCTTCCAACTCTCTTGTTGAATTTTTAAATTTGAAGAGCTTTCAAATGATGTATTAGAAGTCGAGTTCATTATTTTCCTGAACAGTGAAACTATAGACAGTTAAGACATACTTTCTAACATCGAATTAATAATTAAATTAAGCAATACTGTTGTTTGAAAATTCATAAGGAAATATTTAAATACGCATTATACATATCTGCCCCTATTTTCCATAAGGCCACAAGTAACTCTCCTTAAGGTATTCAGATGATTTTATAAAGAACACCATCTTATATCCTTGGCTCCAATTTTTTGCAATTTTCAGTTGAGAAAAATTCATACAACTCATTTTTTGTATATTAACATAAATAAAAATCGAAGGGTATAAGGTCTGGAGACTGCGCAGACCAAGGAATAGGAATAGGAATATTAGGTATAGTTTAATTGGCAAAAGTATCTCAAACAATCTCTGTAGTCTCTCTAGTATTGTGAGCTGGACAACTATATTGCTGCAGCCAAGTATTGCAAGATTAATTGAAGGGAATGATGTTTCTAATTGATGAAATAATGTGTTCTTGCAAGAGCTGCAGATATATATTGTCTAAAATATAAAAATTCAAGTTTTATTAATTTGAGAAACTAGTAACCTTAGGATTTATTTCAAATTATTTATAATGCTACACCACAAATTGAATCCAAATCTAAATTATGCAGATTTTTTGTACTGTATTGTTTTTGTTGAATATTTCACAATGTGTAAATCGCGTTTCGTCTGTTCTCTCTCAAAATCAGCTATTTATCTTCATTTGTATATAAACAAATCCCAAAATGTCAGGGACGTGCAGTCCATGGAAGCAAGGGAAGCAGTGCTTCCCCAAAAAAAATTACAAAACATCTTCTAAAATGTAATTTTTGAAATAGGAAACCATTAATTTAGTTTATACTAAAAATGCTAAAATATTATCTTAATGATCAAGCCCATAATAAATGCGGACTTGACTCCGACCGAGCCACAATAGAAATCGAATAGAACCTATGAGGGCCGCTAGCTTCTCTGCAGCCAAGTCCTGTATGCTGTGAATCGAGCCAGAGGTTATTGAACTTTCCACCGGCTGTTTGCAATTTTTGCATTTCAGTCGCGTGCTTTAAGTGGTGGCGGAAGCTATCGCTGGAGTAGGTTCTTTGTTTGAACGGCTATCCGTGTGTTGTGTGATACGTACGTCGCGTCGTGCATGGTGCGATATGGAAGACAATAATACGGACGTGGATATGCAAATACCGTCATCTCGGCTGTTGGTAATAGCGTTGAAAATGTTGGAGAATTTAGTAAGAAGGGTGTGTGTGAATGTGTGGTATGTGTCTTAATAATAAAGGGATTTTCAACATTAAACTTCGCTGATAAGCTTCAAATAATTTCCAAAGGAAGGGCAAAACCGCCTATGAAAAATTTAACCACAAAAATGAAAAACTGTATTAGACATTTTTATCCGGAAAAACAATACGAACAATTTAAATGGCTAACAGTGTGTGAAAATATAAGTAAATTATTTTGTAAGAGGTAAAAAGACACATTATGTCCACAGCGCATTTGCAAAGAAAAAGTCGCGGTTCATTGCTATTGTTCTGGACGAGACAACTGATATCACTAATTTTAGCCAATTATCTATAGTAATACGCTGCCTTAAAACGGAAGTATTCAAGAGCGATTTTTAGGTTTTAAGAATGTGTCCGAAAATCGTACAGCAGGTGCATTATATACCGTAGTTTATAACGTTACTAAAGAAATTAACGGAGAGAAAAAAATCAGTTGCTCAAGGCTATTATGGAGCTGCAGTGATGGCAGGACAATTAGGGGGTCGGCAAGCTAAAGTTCGAGAAACTTTCCCGAGTGCTGTGTTTGTCCATTGTTTTGCTCTTAAATTAAATTTAGTTTTATCCCAGTCCATCAGTCACATTAAAGAGTGTAAAGTATTACTCCTACTATTTGGAACTATAATGGAAAACTTGTGTTAACAGTATCTTAAAATCGTAAATCACTGATTGAAGTATTTGAGAATATCATAGAAAATAATAAAACGTGGGACTCAGAAGCAATAAATAGTTCGAGGGGGTTTTTGGACTGTTTGAAACGAGATTTTAATTTTAATTATTTGTTGAACATATTTTCAGAAATATTTCCACTCTCGGACAATGTTTTTAATATATTACAATCTAAATCAAATGATATTGCTTTTTGCCTAAAAAAAGTGGATGATTTTAAGTCCATGTTAAGCCAAAAAAGAGATGACTTTGACCTATTTTGGGAGAAAACGATGACGTTAAATGTAGAGCCACAAGCCAAGCGTCTTCGAACAGACAAGGTAGGAGATGTTCAAACATCATACAGACGCCTCTTTTATGAAATAATCGATCAAATTCAGCAACAAATAAACTATAGATTTGACGGTTTAAATGATTTTAAATTCCTCCAGCTCTGCAGTTTTGATGCATTTAAAGGAAAAACTTTTCCAGAAGATGCGTTTAAATCTCTTCTTCTTCATTATGGCCAGTTCTTCGACCGAGTGTTACTGCGATCTGAAAAAATAACCCTAAGGAACTAATGCAATTTTTAAAAGACAAAGAGCTGGAAGATGCCTACACCGAAGTGTCGAAATTATGTGAATTAGTATTATCAATACCTGCCATAAGTTCATCAGTAGAACGCAATTTCGTTTTTATGATGACGTCATTGACGAATTTGCAAAAAATGATCGAAGAATCGAATTACATTACAAATAGGTAAGTTTACAAAAATTGCTTCCCTTTCTTAAAATTACACCGCACGCCACTGCAAAATGTTATTCGTCTGATAAAATCATTTCCCTGAAGATCCTGATGTTTATATGGATGAAAGCGATGTTGTTTTACAACCGAATGTTTAGTAGATTTCGGAATTGTTGTTTGTTCTATAATTTTCCTCACCGTTGTTCTTGGGTTATTCCTCACATTTTCTGCGATAACTGCGTCTCCTTTATCATTATTTTTTAGGTAGATCTAAGGTTTAGGTGTTAAAAAAAGTAACTTATGGAAGGCGAATGATGACAAGCAGATTTCTTTTGTTTCATTAGGGCGACCATGCGTAATCAATGCCTAGTATACAAAAAACAAAATTAGATTTTAGAGCTCAAGGAAAATAACCCTTTCAAAAAATGCAAAAACCCAATATAGCGTCCCTAAGAAATTTGAAAATTCGTAAATGCCTCTCGGAAACAGGGAGAGCTGGAACTTTTATTTTTCCTTTATCAGATTCTTCTAAGAAAGGGTCTCGATAATTCATATTATTCCTAAGATCACAGTCATATTCGGTAAGCTTCTGAGAAAAATTGAAATTGCATATTTCTAGTTTTTCCTAATGATCAAAAACCACCGAAGATAGTTTAAATATTCAGTCAGAATTAAAATCTTGGACATACTGGGTATATCTCCGAAACATAGTTTTAGTTTAATAATTTAGATACTAATTAACACTTTCAATGTAGCAACTGTTAGCATAAACAAATTAGCCAGTCTAAATATTTTGAATCCAACCCTGCTAGCCTATTGGGTCGCAGCAATGTAACATTCATTAGAAAAATCACTTACAAGGAACTGTCTAAATCGAAATGCGAATCTGCTAAAAAGTTCTTAAAATATCCCTGTGAGGAGACAAAGGTGTCTTATTGGGCAATGCCGAGGATACACTTTTGATTTTCCACATAAATTATCATCGTCGCAGAGTTACAATATTAAGCTAAGTTTTCTATATAAAGGTTGCTATGAAGTCCCTCTAGGCGAAATCATTAAGAATAGTCTGGTTCACTTTATAATGATATGGCTCTAATAAATAATCCTGCGCCACTAATGAGTAACGAATACAAAATTATCAAATTAAAAGCAAATTTCTTTTTTTTTAATTTTATTTACTTTACAAATTTAAAAAACAAATTACTATATTAACCCGACTATTAACAAAGAAAAAATACAATTAATTTTCTTGTTCATTACATGCATTAGGAACATTAAAATGCAGTGATTAATCATACGTATTGTTAAAATTGATTTGACAAATTCATCCGCCTTACACAACTGGTAAAAATTAAGTTACTCATTTTATTAGTGTTCTTTTGATGGACGATGATCTCAGATTTTATTTTATTCTAGGAAAAACCAAGTACCAAGTATCATTGCAGTATTTATGAGTAATATATAGGACTTTCCACTAACTAGATAGGTGCTTTAAAAAATGAAGACTCAAAGCATACCCTGTTGCGTAAATCCGAACCCCGGTTTACCTCGGAGCAGCACGGTTCTGAAATAAACCTGGGTTGGTTATTTAATGCGGCCGCTTACCGTCTTCCAAACACCAGCGCGGTACGGACAAGACGCGCTCGGTACTGCTTTGGGGTTTGTAGGCCTCTATCAACCTGAATACGCAATAATGCTTTCCAAATGCCAGTGTAATACAGACCAAAACTAGATACACCAATTGTTTGCTGGAAATAAACGCCAGTAAACGTTTAGCTAGTTCGCATGGTTTAATGTTTTTAGGTTATGTTGTGTTGTTTTAAGAACGGTTAAATCAATCGCTTGTTAGCTATTAAAAGCCGTATATTGTGACTGTTTAAATGTTATTTTATTGATTTGTATATTAAGGGTCCTATTTAATAACAAGTGCCGACTTGTGAGAGCTTAAAAAGATGTATATCAAGCGGTTGATCTAGCCGCACTTATATTGTGCTGTTTAGTGGTTGTTGGTGTACAAAATGAGGGAAGAAGTAGTTAAGTTACTAAATACTTTATGTGATGACTATAAACTGCTACAAATAAAAACTGAAAATGATAATTTTGAAGCTCTTGTGCAGTGTAAACTTTTGTGTTATGAGACTTTTGATAACAAATGTGACGAATGGATTAAACAGTTTTCACAATTAACAAATACAAATTGGATTACAAAGCGACGTTTTCCTAATTCTGTGCGATTTGAATTTCGTAAAATATTTTTGTGCCAACATTCAAGTTTAAATAAAAGTGACAATGTAAACAAAGGTAATATTTCACGAAATCTGATGTGCTGTGCAAATATTGACTTTAAATTTAAGAAAATTAACAGAAACACGGTGAAAAATGACCCTTTGCTAAAAACTGGCCTTAATGTTGTGATTAAAATTGACCATAGACATTCACATCGTCTTAATGTAGCACAAGCATTCCGTTTACTTCGTTGTAATGATCACACAAAGCAACAATTTTTATCGTATTTTAAATCTGGGTTGACACCGGCTTCTGCAAAAACTTATCACGAAATGCATTTAACAGAGAGTTCCCCTATCGTACATATTGCGGCTATTCTGGCTAATTCACAAATAAATCCTACCAATAGACAAATCTATCATTTGTATGAAAATTGGCGCAGAAGCCAGTATGGTAATCGCGATGAATTTAGTGTTATAGAAGTTTTAAAACAAAAAAAACAAGAACTACTTCACTTGGGTGTTCAACTATATATCACTGAAAAACCTATGATAGTTGTCATAATAACCCCAATTATGAAACGAGCATTTCTTGAAGGATACGCCGAGGAAATTATTTTTATAGATTCTAGTGGTTCTTGTGATGAGGCAAGTACATGTGTTACTTTTATGTTCGTAGTTACCAAAGCTGGAGCAGTTCCTCTAGCTACAGTTCTACATAATGCCCAGACAGAATCAAATTATACAATGTCCTTTTTAGCAGTTAAAAATGCTCTGGAAAATGAATGTAGTAAAATTTTGAACCCAAAAGTAATTATGGCAGACGACAGTGCCGCTGAAAGAAGAAGCCTGGGTAATGTTTTTCCTGATGCTAGATTATTACTCTGTGTCTTTCACGTATGTCAAGCAATGTGGAGATTGATCTGGAAAAATGAACATAAAATTCCAAATAAGCATAGAAAGGATGTCATGAACTTGTTTCGTCGAATATTATATGCACCGTCAAAGGAAGAGGCTGAAGATTTTATAACGAACTACTTTTAGATGATCGAGTTAGTTGCAATATGCAGTTTATACAACACTTTAAACATTTTTGGGAAAGGCGATCAGAATGGTGTTTATCATACAGGCATGACGAAATAACAAGAGGAAACGACACAAATAACTATTGTGAGGCGTCAATCCGCATTTTTAAAGATGTCGTATTACAAAGGTGTAAAGTGTTTAACGCCTGTGCTTTGGTAGATTTTATTGCAAAAACTTTCAAGGAATATCACAAAAGAAGATTGTTAGATTTTTCTAACTCTAGACGCCGTGGATTGGAAATTGCATACTTGAAGTTTTGTCAAAAATCCCGAAATATATCTAAAATATATAAATTGACTGAAACCGTATTTCAAGTAGAATCTGAATCTAACGATGCGACACTTTATACAGTATATGCTGATAGTTCTTGTTGCGACTGTCCTTTAGGTAGAGGTGGTCGTTTTTGTAAGCATTTGTGTGCAATAGAGCAAAATTTTCATATTGCATGTTCTTCATCACCGCGTTTGTTGAAAACTGACAGAATAAAACTGGCCACTTTAGCGTTGGGAGATAATTCTACGCCTGATAATTTTTTTGATGATATACTGGAAGTAGAAAAATAAAATAATACTGACGAGAGAAACGAAGTAAATGTTACCGAAAACCGAACATTCCTAAATGATAATTTTGAAGATGAAACAGGTGTAGGAAATAGTGTAGAAGTTATTCATATCAACGAAAATAACACATTCTACGAAAATGCAGTGGAAGCAGGACAAACTGAATTTTTAAGAATTGTTAGTATTTTGAAAGAAAATCCCGACCCTTCATCCACCGCAACAATAAAGAGTTTCGCTTCAACTCTTAAAAATATTCAAACACCCACGCAGGCATTAAGTTTTGTTATTCAAAAAACGACATCGAAAAGATCTAAAAACATCAAAGTTCAACCCACTTCTATTTCAAGAAGGAAAAATAGAGGTTTGCCAAAAGGTTGCAAGCGAATTCAAGCAGGGCGTCCATCTAATTCCGAAAATAATCTAAATAAGGAAAAAACAGCGAAGAAAAAACGAATGCATAATTTAGCTCAGAATATTGAAGACAATAAACCTAGTGCCAAAATACATTAACCTGTGCAATTTCCAATTTGGTATTATTCATATGTATATAATGTTTAAAATTTAAAACAAAAAAGAAACACACATATATTAGGTAGCCCATTATTAGATACGTTACAATAAGAAATGTTTCATTTTGAATTTTAATTTGCATAATGTTTTTGTATTCCTCTGTTATGTTTCCTTTTGTTATTTTGTATTTCTACTGAGTTGCTTTTGAATTTTGTACGTTGGAGATTACTTCCCTTTCCTAAAGTACAATAACTATTTTATCTGTACACTATAACATAACATATAATATACACTATAACATAAAATATAATATTCCTAAATCAATATATTGTTTTATTTTAGGCCATTTTATTAGAATTTAAGAAAGGTAATACGAGCACGGTTCTGAAGTGCACTTATGTTTGTAGTAACGTCTGCCCCTTTAAGTTTTCCAAAACACAGTGCGTCGCAGACTCGAATATATCCTGTAATTGCTCTGACCGCTCTGTATTGTCTGTGGATTTGGAGTAAGAATCTGTTCACTTGCGTTCTACGAAGCAGAGCTGAATACAGAATATTAAACGTTATGCGGCGCTCTGTATTGCACTGCGGTCCGGAATTACGCTACCCGGTTAACCACGTACCAATAAAACTTTTTTTATGACAAGTTATCAGTTTCAAATTTGAAAGGGGTATATGGTTGGTTATGAGGAAGATTTTTCCCCTATAAAAAATTGAATGCTACCATCTTTATTACTTTTAATTGAACACTCTGTAGATTATTTTATTTTAGAAATATACACAAAATTCTGAATATAAAACATGTATATACATACTATATGTCAATTCTTGCTTCCAATATGTGCAATTATTAGTCCCTTGCGTTTTTCCGAAGGCGCTTTAATACCCGTTGATAGGCTTTCGATAAAAGCTTTGGGGGCACTGGTTATATTTTTGTCTTTGCCATTTTGTTCCATCGTCTTGAATTCCTGCCACAACTTTGCCGGTTTATCTCTATATCGCAATTAATGCTCGCACAACAATTAAAATTAATCTAAGTAGTTTTTTCAGGCCGATTTTTTAAATATTTTATTAGGCCACCGTTTTGTTTTGCTATCTTTTATTCATACCAAAATGTTATCAGTTCGACAGTTTATGAACTTGTTGTGAATTGGCAGTTTTCTCGAGAATTAATAAACAAACATTAATACGGAAGACCTATTGAAATCTTGAGAAATCCCCGACAACTTCATTGAAAAGTTTACAGGTAATTTGCTGATTAGTCTTATTTATATGTATAAGATGCAAATTTTAGTAAGTTTGCCAAATTTAAATTTGTGTGTTTAATAGCATCCATTAGATAATTGTAACCATGCTTATCACTAATTGGAAGTTGACTTTAATTTGTATTCTCATTATAAATATTATGCTTTATTTGGATCTCCATGGTGCTCCTAAGTGCATAAATATAGCCTTTAATTACATGTATGTTGAGAATTTAAATTACTATTTGTATTTTGTAGAAAAAAACTCTTTGTTTCTGCTACGATATTTATAAATGACCAAAAAATATGTTTCTATGCATGCTGTTTTTTTCTTGCCATGCATGAATTAAAATGTTTTACTTGTCAATTCTTTTATTTGTAGAATAAAGGTTTCATCTTCTATACGAATGTTTTTAATTTCAACTAATTTTAACCTATACTTGAAATGAGAATATATATTCTCAATATGTTTATCTTGATAAAAGAACGTGAGATCCATGGGTTGAGAAAAAAAAGAACTCATATCGAGACATCATAGTGTCAAATCAAAGCAAGTCGCTCTCAGATAGGTAACGGTATCCTCTCAATTTGAAATACTAATATTTAGAACAACGATAATATATTCACGTAATGAACAAACGGAGCTTTCTTGTAAAGAAACAAAAAGAGAATATTATCTGGATACGAAACTGCTTATCTCGGATTGAAGAGCAGCTTTCTCATGTCAAGAAATAAATGTCTCAAGTAAAGAACATAGTATCTAAAACTAAAAAACTTGTTTCCTCAATTCAAGATCTCCGATCTATTATTTCGAAAGTTTTGGTCTTAAATCAAGAATCGGACTACTTTTTATTGACGTGATTCTGTTCTTGAAATGATGTCAAGGAAAATTAGATCGAAGTTATTGAATTGATCAATTCTAGATACATTTTTTTTGCTTTGAATCCATTAAGATGAAGAAATACTTGTCTCCCCACAAAGTAATATTTTTTTGCCACATATGAAAGTCAATTTGCTCTTGGATTGACTTCAATTCCCTCAGTTTAAGGACTCTTTTCTAGGTGTGTAATTCTTGATGTTTGTGTATAATTTGAGGAAATTGAATAAATAGTGTTTTAATAATAGTTTTTTTAACGTTTTACTATTGCACCATCTTGTTCTGGCATATTGGATATTTATCAAAATATTACCAGATCATTTCCATATAACCCTTAATTTTTTCCTTGAATAAAAGTCGATCTGATGAGCAACTTTTAAGCGAGGGATGCTAAAACCTGAAAATATGTAAAACCAGAGAAAGTGTTTTTTTTTTTCACGATTACAAATATTTTCCCTTTTTTCTTTTAATACATGTAATGGAAAATAGGTCACAATATTATGTGAGATTTTTTTAAAACTCCCCGGTAAGTTAACGTTTATTCGTTTTAATCGCCAGCGTTTTGCATCAACCTCTTAAAAACGCGGTACCTTCACAGCTGTTTGAATTTCTCGGATTCGTCGGCGCGTTATTGAAAGCACAACAAAAAAGTTCCGACGGACTGTGCTCCTTCTTGTCTTGTTAATGTTCAATGATAATACTTCTTTAGTTTGCCTCAAAAAGATCTGAGGTTAAAAAATCTGCAGGCATTATACATTAAGTTTTTTGAAAAAATGTGGATTTATGTGCACTAGGTAGCAGTAAAGTTTTGTTTCTAGTATTGTAGCTATATGAAGCGCGATTGTCTTGAAATGTTTTATGTTTTTAATAGGCGAAAACGCAAACTTTAAATATGTAAATTCCCGCCAAGGTCCATATTTTGAAATGTTGCCATTTTATTAATTTTCTTATAAAACTGATAACAGTATGGCGTCACAGAAAACAGTAACAACTTTAAAACACAATTAAGAAGTATTTATAATCTGTGCTTAATTACAGGCAGGTGCCTTCATTAAGTACTAGCCTGTTATGTATGCATTGAATAAAAATGTAATCTGTAGAGTAATAAAACTTCATTAGGTATGCAAAAGGACAGGTGTTTAAAAAGATCTTAATTATGATTTCTATAAACAAAATTTACCTACGCCTGTGGACGACCCCGAAATGCAGGCAAACTGGACGGAATTCCCCATTTTATTACTCTATATATAAAAATGATGTAGCAAAACTAGACAGACTAATACTAGTGGGAAAATAAGTAAACCTAAATATGACTAAAAGATCGAAACTCAATATAACATCATTTTAATTTCAATCAAATTAATTAAAACAAGAACTTGTGCCATTTTCAATGAAACTGTGCCTCTGCACCTGTTTAAATGATGATAATATACTCGGTAATATAGTACATACCTCCTTGAAAAGATTATTAAAAAACTGGTTCGAAGACATGAAAGTCTCTTGCTATATCTCACTTGAGCTGGCTTTATAAGAACTATGATTATCGCGTTAATTACAAGTTGCGATTAATTATTTTTTCTCTCCAGAACAAGATACGAGAAATCTCACTAGCAATGCAGTTTTCTGCATCACATACCAAATAAATCTTGAATAAAATTATATGATTTTGAGATCAATAAAACTGTAATTAACCTGCTGCCGTTTTTAACTGACTGCACATCAAGGAAGGGTTATTGTTACAGGTTTAACATCTAAACCGGTCAAACTGGGCCGGACGATTCTAAATATTTATACATATGCTATTATGGTATACAGGTTGTCCCAAATAGTAGATTAAGCTTTGAGCTTGAATAAAAAAGCCAGCGAACCCTACAGCAGAATAATGAAATCAAAAAACTAGCCCTATGTTTTAGGAAAAGGTTCAAATATACCCCAGAAATTTAAAAGATATAATTAAAATATGTGTTGTGTATGTTGTTTAAAGAACGATGCGAATTGTTGAAGTGCAACTATCGTAGAATAAGAAATTACCAAAACATTTACCAGATTCACACTTTTATTTTTTCTCAAATGCCCTATACCTGATAGGACGAAATCAGTTAGGCAGTTCAAATGCTCAATATTATTACTACAAGACGGACTTAAATTGGTTTGTGTCCTAAGTAAAGGAATTGGGTAAATAGAGTTTGGAAAATTTTTCGTTTTTAAGTATTGGGCTTTGCTGATGCTACGTCAGGACTCAGGACACACATTTTAACAAGACCTTTTTCCTTAAATGCTTGTAGAAGCGCTGAAATTAAACATAAATTAAAAAATAAAATATATTTCACGGACCGTACCCAAATTTTGTCTCTTTATAACATGTATTTCTTGTCGAATTTTGTTTACCAAGTAAAAGTCATTATAATATAAATAATAACTAGGTGTTGGTCTGTTTGTCTGTATTTCTGTCCGCCTGTTCTCGACTTAGCTAAAAAAGAACTTTACTACGATTAACTTCAAGTTTTGTTAAAAAATTAAGGATCATTTGGGGATGAAATAGCGACATTTTAGTAAATATCCAATATGGCTGAACAAAATGACGGCCAAATAAAATGTTTGTAATCATGAAAATTCACCCTTCCAGGATTTTATAGATTTTCACGTTTTAGGGTCCCTAGATGACATATTTCGTTAATTCCTTCGGTATGTCTGTCGGTCTTTCTGTCAGTTCGCGGCATAGTTTAGAAAAACATGTTCTTAAGAATTAAATGATAGACCAAAATGGCGGCCTAGTGAAATATTAAAAAATGATTACTAGAAAAGTAATTATTCAATTTACTTCAAATTTTTGCACAATGAATGAATGATTTTCTAACATTCTGGTACGAGTCCAAGATGGCAAAACAAGATGGCGGACTAATAAAATATTTGAAAAAACAGAATGAAAAAATTAGAGAATTTTGTGCTGGAATTAAGTGTGATATAAAGATAAACTGGTAAAATTGTAGTACGAATTCAGAATGGCGGAAGAAAATGGCGATTAAGTGAAGAAATTTATTAAAAATTCAACTTAAAAAAACCTTGTTATTTGATTGGCTTTAATTTTTGAGCAAAAATCAGATGTGACATAGAGATACACTTGCAAAATTTTTGGTGGAATTCAACATGACGCCATTTACATCCAATGTTCTAAAATATTATTGATATAATCCGCAACAAAGGAAACCAGACAAAATTTATTTAATATTAGAAGATAAGTTATAATACATAAAATGGCGAGCTATGGTAAACTCCAGAAGCATTTTTACAGGGTGTATCAAAATCAGACTAAGCAATTTCCTTTAAAGATGGCTAAAATTATTAATGAAATCATAGAAATTAAACAGTGTACACTTATTTTTTAACGATATATTTTTTGTTTACTATGTAGGTTTGTATTTAAATCGAATAACACTACAATATACAGGGGTTATACAAAGTAATTTTGTTTAAAGTGAGAAAAACATGGCTTATAACTTTTATTGAAATTTAACAACGCACTATATACCATCAAATCATTATATAGGGTGTTGAAAAATTAATTTAATACTGTTAATTGAATAAAATAAACAAATTACAAAAATCTAAAAATAAAATATTTTTCGTTTATTTAACAAGCGAAAAAAGATTATATTGTAGTCAAGAAGGTTAAGAACTAATTTACGGAATAACGACTATTTTTACAAATGTTCATAAGAACTTTTTATATTGTGTCTCTACTGAAGTTCGCAGCACATGGGAAACTTTTTTTATTATTAATGTTACACAATACAGATATTATTTATACACAATTCTGTATGGTCTAAAATCGAAAACGCAACCATTAGATATCGAAATTTCCTAATCATGTACAGGGTTTGCCAAAAAATATGAATTTTTTTTCATGAGTAGATTACCTTAATTTTTTAACAATGTCGAAAATTATTATGGAAAAACATTAAATAAAATTAAAAAGAAGAATTTTACTCTTGAGAAAAATTCCCATTTTTTGACATACCCTGTGTATTACTGGGAAAATTCGATGATATCAGATGGCTGCGTTTTAGGTTTTAGACCATGCAGAACTTTCAGAATTTGCCATCTTATAAAACACTGAATTGAGAGAAATATTTACAAGAAATATTGCCAGCCAGATTTTACAATTTTTAGGTCTTTTTGGTTTTATTAAAAACTGTTTAAAAACAAAAAAGTTGTGATTAGTTTTAGCAAAACCTAATCTAATTCCTACTCACTTTACTTAATTATGATTTGAATAAAGACTCGAAAATACCAAAAAGAGGCTAAAACGGGCCCCTAGTTTTTTCTGTATTATACAAAGAAACCTTAAATTAATAATAAAATCCACATTTCTAAGCTTTAGCAAATTTTGTAACAACCAAATTTCTAGATTTTTAAAATTATTTTTAAAAAAATTAAGAAAACGATCTTGTCAACTAGAAAAAAATCGTCACGTCTTCAGTCTTAGGGTTAAATAGTAATAACTAATGATTTTTGGTTCCTTATCTGTACCACTTTTAGCTATTATATGAAGTACTATACAGGGCGTTTCCTACTCGCATGCTGATGTTAAAGGGGGTGTTTTTATGTCCTAAAAGTTTCAACTTTTGAGATACAGGATGGTAAAGTTTAAAAAAAAAACATCTGATGCTATTGTAGATAACTGCATGAAATTTGATACACGTCTTCTATGCATTAAGGAGCATACGGATTTACCCAGGTTAATTACATAAGCACGCCACTGGTGGAAATTTCAAAAATTGATTGTTAACAAAAAATGCCCTTTTATGCATAAAAGACGTGTATCAAATTTCATTCAGTTATTTATCTATAAAAGCATCAGAATTAAGATTAAAAAAAAATATGTTTTTTTAAAACCCTGTATCCCCAAAGTTAAGACTTTTAGGTTCATATTAAACTTTTTTCTAAAAAGGTCCAAGAATCACCCCTTTTTAACATTAGCACGCAATTCTGTATAGTACTTCACAATGACGCCCCCTGTACAAAATATTTGGTCTCTCAATGAGCAATTGTCGTTTACTTTGGCACTTGCGCCAAACAAAACAATTTGATCGTAAAAGCCGATTTAAGGTTTTATACCCGTACGGAAAATCTATTTTGTTCTTTACAGAACGAAGTAGGGATTTGCAGGTCGGAACCTTCTTCAAGTTTATATAAAAATCCTCTATTGTTCGTCGAATTACTTGAAAATCGCCATCGTCAATTTTATCTTTGCATGATAATCGGGGTCTTTTTTACCAGGAGATTTTAAAGGTGAAGTAGAACATGAGCGATCATTATGTTCTCTTTGCATTTTTCTTACACTACTTTCCGAAACACCAGTGTAAATTGCAGCGCGTTCTGTTCGATTTTGAATCGGAATAGTCAAACTATTATTTTTAGCTTTTCTAGTACAGGCCTCTATAAGGCTCGCAATAACTTCACGTGCACCGCTTCGAATTGTTTTTCCTCTTTTGCTCGCCATCGTTACTTCGAAATAATAATTTAAATTCAACGCAACGCATTTATATAGAAACGAAAAGCATGTTCGAATGTATAGGCGCCACTGGAAATAGCTAAAACCTTCTAGCGGCAAGTGCATGGAGACTCTAGGCACATCCCAATTATAAGTGAACCAGTGCGAGATTCACTAAATCCTCGATTAATTTTCCGTACAGCTTAGCTGGCGCACTTTATAGATGAAGCGGCAAACTATTACAACTAATAAAATAACGTAAATTTTATTTGCGTACACAAATTTTACTTTTCCGCTTGCTTAAAACTATGAACTTTTATTTTAAGGACCGCCCGGTTTTCTTTCGTGTCCCGCACTTTGAAGAAAATGTACTGATTTTTAAAAATATAGAACCTTTTTAACTTAGTCTAGATTTACAAATCTTAAAATTCAAAAAGCCAATACGTAGGTTGAGGTTGAGACTAAAGATACCCAATAAATGAAACCATAGCAAAAATATTTTTTATTTTCTTAGCATTGCACTGTTTTAACGAAGTTATCTTGTACTTTAAATAATTTTTGTATGTTCAAAATTGTTTTGTTACTTCTCATTTTTGACCAAGTTCCTAATAAAATATTTTTTGGCATAAATAAAAATTAGCAAACTAGATTTAAAATGAACAGGTTTCGTGACGTTAGATATCGGCTCTAGTCAACCGCATGTTTTAAACAATAACGTACAAGACCTTAAAAGAAACAGGTTTCATCCATTAATTAATTTTTTTCTATCTAATTAAAATGAAATAACAATTTAGTGTGTCACGCTGTTACGTTACAAGTTCATTGCCTTATAATGTAGTAAAAATCTACGCGTTTAGAGGCTCAATGGTCAAGTTTTGCCGGAAATTAAGTAACTTTTATTTTTATTATGCTGTTAATGGTAAATGGTATCTATGCTTAACTATACAATGCTCCTATAGCTTTGTGGTAATTTACGAGTTTTTATAGAAATGTTTTAATCCTACGTGAAAAGAAAAAGAATCTGGGGCTTGGTTAAGAAAACCACAAATTTATTACTGGACCCATTAGCGAAGACATGGTTACAGTGAAACTGATTTAGGAATTTACATGATATTTTAGTATAAAATCTACAAAATGATATATTCGCAATTGAGATAACATGATGTTTGATACCAGTGCAGCATCAAACCAAGTAATAAAAGATCACAAATTAACAATACGGTTCACAACAATAAAATCACCGTGACAGATACTAAATACAACGATTTCAGATAATATATGACAAAAATGAGTTTTTTTAATATCTTTACCCCATATTCTATAGTTGATAGTACATTGGGAATGTGTATCTGAATATTTGGATATTGCTAAGATGGATAATAATCAGATCAATCCAAAATTTACTTATAACTTTTAATTTCTAGATCGAATATCCTGTATAATAACGTTTGATGTAGACTGAAGCCCATATTTCTATTAAAATTGTTAGGTTGCTTATAAATTTCAATACATTCACTAATTTTTCGTTTATAGAATCCCGAGATGCGTTTCTTTAACATTTATGACATGTCCAAGTAGAATGTCGGTGTACAGATGGAGCAGATTGTACAATTTTTTTCTTGATGCATCATTCATGTTTCTTATGCTCAGTCGATAGTTTCTCCAATATAGACATCACCACAGGAACAAGGAATTGCATATAATCCTTCCGTTTCGAAAGGAATAATATCCTTTGGCGATCGCAAACACTGTCTAATTGTCTGTGTGTTGAAGATTGTACAGGGTGGTCAACTTAAGATGCTCCTATACTTTATCTCAATAAATAAGACACTGAGAAAAAAAAGTTAAATACAAAAAGTATTTGACCCTAAGCATATTTTTTGTTTATGATATGTTTATGTATACAGGGTGTTCCATTGTGCCAGGACAGTAACCAACTGTTTTCTTTTTAATGAAATGGTATGAATATTTTTAGAAATTCTAATTCTACGCTCGATTTTGAGTATTTCTAATTTTTTTCGGAAAAACAGGTTTTTCGAAAGATGTGATTTTTTCACACTTGAAGACTAAAATTGTGAATTTTGGTCTTCATGGAATATTTAATACTCTGACCTATCAAGAGCGAAAATCCATTATACAAGGTGGTCACAAATGACCATCAAAAAAAATGTTTTTGTAACTAAAAAAAAACTTAATTTTTTTAAATGGAACACTTTGTATTTAGCACTTTTATTGTGTTTAGGATTTAATACTGCATCATTCCGTATTTATAGTTTATATTCCAAAAATAAGCAGTTTAGAAGTTATGACCAATTTTTTATAATAATTCAGGTATTTTTGTTAAAAATCTAACTAAACCTAAATAATATCCTATTTTATATAAGTTTTTTTTAACATTATGATTAAATTTAACATTAAATCAACAAGTAATGCAAGAAAGAAAGTAACTAATTACTTATTACGAAACATTTTCGACATAACCTCCGTCTTTGGCAATACAAGTAGTATAATAAGGTTACGGTTTTAATTTTCGCAATAATGGCATTTCTAAACGCGTCTCAATTTTGTAAGATATCCATGGAAAAACCAAACTAGTAAAATTGTTGCCTGGACACTAATAAATACAGTTTTTATTTGACATTTAGTTGCCTCTCATTTTAAAGGAAAAATGGCTTTATACAGTGTCCAAGAGCGTTTAAATCTTCATGAATGTTACATAAGAAATAATAAGAGTCCAGCATTAGCCCTGCGGGAGTATCGGTTGTTGTATCCTGGAAGACGGATACCCACGAAACATTTTTTCACGAATTGTTCGTGATCTTGAACGTGAAGTGGTAATCATTAAACAAAAACGGCGCCCAAAAATTGTCCTAACAGAAGAAAAGCAATTAGAAATTCTCCTGTACTTTGAAGAAAACAACGAAAATTCGCAAAGAGATGCATCCCGAGATCTACCGGGAATTAGTAAGACTAGTTCAAAGGACTTTAACTGATAATAACTACCATCCGTTCAAATTTTTACCAGTTCAGGAATTATCCCAACAGGACTTTCAAACAAGGCTTTTTTATTGTTCTCTCATGATGAACCACCATTTTGAAACTGACATTTCTAAAAATATTTTATTTACCGATGAGGCAATTTTCAATACCGTCAGCATGTTCAATCGAAAAAATACTCATTACTGGTGTAACTCAAATGAACATCGTGTAAAAGAAATGAAAAAACAGGGTCGGAGAAGTGTTTATGTGTGGTGTGGTATTATCCGTGATCGAATAATAGGTTTAGTATTTTATGACTTTGTTCTGAATGATGAGAGGTATTTAAATTTCTTGCAGAACGAAATATTTCTGTTAATTGACGATCTGCCGAACGATATTAAAGAAGGGCTTGTTTATCAACAAGATAGTGCTCCATATCACACTATAGTGCCTGTTAGAAATTGTTTGAAACCAAGGTTTCCATTTTGGATTGGTCGGTACGGGACCATAGATTGGCCAGCGAGAAGCCGCGACTTAACACCCCCGCGTTTTTTATAGGGTAACCTAAAAAACGAGGTGTATAAAAATAGATGTAATACTGTTCAAGATTTTAAAAGGAGAATTAGGCAATGCAACAGACGCGGTTAGAAATGCTATTGCGAGAATTGAAACCATGTATACTACTTGTATTGCCAAAGACTGGGGTTTTGTCGAAATTTTTTGTAATAAGTAATTAGTTACTTTCTTTCTTGCATTACTTGTTGATTTAATGTTAAATTTAATTATAATGTTAAAAAAAAACTTAGAATAGGATATTATTTAGGTTTAGTTAAATTTTTAACAAAAATACCCGAATTATTATAGAAAATTGGTCATAACTTCTAAACTACTAATTTTTGGAATATAAACTATGTATATGGAATGATGCAGAATTAAATCCTATACACCATAAAAGTGCTAAATACAGGGTGTTCCATTTAAAAAAATTAAGTTTTTTTAGTTACAAAAAAATTTTTTTGATGGACATTTGTGACCACCCTGTTTAATGGATTTTCGCTCTTGATAGGTCAGAGTATTAAATATTAACCACTCCCATGGATCCATAACTAAAACTCACAATTTTAGTCTTCAGTTTTGAAAAAATCACATTTTTCCAAAAACCTGTTTTTCCGAAAAAAAAATAGAAAAGATAATTTTTCTCAAAAACTACTCAAAATTTCGTATGCTATAATGACAAAAAATACTTAAAATCGAGCGTAGAATTAGAATTTGTAAAAATATTTATATCATTTCATTAAAAAGAAAAAAGTTGGTTACTGTCCTGGCACAATGGAACACCCTGTATACATAAAAATATTATAAATAAAAAATATACTTAGGGTCAAATACTTTTTGTATTTAACTTTTTTTTCTCAGTGTCTTATTTATTGAGATAAAGTATAGGAGCATCTTAAGTAGACCACCCTGTACGTATGTTGGACCGGCGAAGTAATCTTGCAATCTTGTCTGTGGCTCTGTGAGTAAATTGAAGAACTACACTTCCTATTGGTAATTCCTTAATATCATTTCGTGGAATAAGATTATATTTTCTAATTGACAGTCTAATATTCTCAGTGCAGTATACATTCCCTTTTAAAGCTTGAGTCAGTTTTTCTGTGCCCGATTGTAAAGAATTTTGGTCACAAATCGCGAGGGCTTTGTAAACCAATGAATTAATAACTGATTGCTTTTCTGCTGGATGATGGGAATTTGCATTTAGGTACCTCTTCATATGCGTTGGTTTTCTATATACAGAGTGTCCTAAGGAACTATCCCGTTTTCTGTGTACAACATCTAGAAAGGGAATCGCGCTCTCTAATTATATTTCCATTGTAAATTTTATATTAACATGTTGTTGATTCAGATGATCAAGGAACCCAGGGAGGTTTTCTGGACCATGCGGCCATATTGCAAAAGTGTCGTCTACATATCTGAACCATGATTTTGGCTTTAATGGAGACGACTCTAAGGCTTCCTCCTCAAAAGCTTCCATGAAGATATTGGCTACCACTGGTGACCATGGCTAAATTTTTGAAACTTGACTAATATCGACAAAAAAATCAAAAACACCCCATTTAATCGTCGGTAGAATGCAACTTGCGGCCTCAGTTTTGCTATGTTGGCGAACACGACAATTGTTTCTTGTTTCAAAGCCATCTGAGATTTTTTTGTGTGATATAGCCACGGACTTCTAAATAAAAATGGACTGCCATCATTTAATTAATATAACGTAAGAAACAACGTTTAACTAATTTTAGAACAAAAATCTCTGTTTGAAACAATAGAATAAATTTGTTTTAAACAATTTTTAGTAGATTTATAGAACTAAAATGGATGGAACGTGATGTTTTTCACAATTATATGTAAGTAGGTAGGTATTCTATACCTCACGTTTAAGACTTTAGTATATAAAAAAGATAACGTTATACATATTTTAGTACGAAATACTCTATTAAAGAATATAATAAATATGTTTGAACACTTTTTAGCAGTTTCATTAAAGTAAAATGGGTGGAAAGCTGTCTTTTACATTTTATGTATGATGCCTTTTATTAAGACTAAATCAAATAAAAATTTCATACAATTCTACTAACTATGTATAGTAATCTACTTATGATAACTGTTATTAGTGATATTAATTACGCAATTATTATAAACGATTGATGGGTATCTTAAGCTTTCGATTGGCTGATGACAAAGGTTTGTCAAAGAAGTGTTAGAGATGTTGCAATAATTCAAGCACTAGGGAGATTATAAGAGGGAATCCTATATGGCAAACCTTTTTTTTTATGGAGGCAACTAATAAAGGGCTTAATTTATTTTTTGTAGACTACGTAAATAACGTTAGGTAAAATAAATAATAATAATAATAATAATGAGTTAATAAAAAAATTTAAAAATTAAAAAAAAATACAGTTTGTAGAATATTGAATAAAGTTGTTACCAGAATTATATACATATATAGATTGTTTGTTTATTGTACATAGTGGAATTCTTTACGAGTGAAATTTACCCATTTTTTGTCAGTTTTATATATGTGGTCGTAAGAATAAAATTTATTTGACCTATATATAATTTACTGTGCTACATCTCATTTATTTTAATAGTTTTTAATTAATCTTTTACACATTATTTAACTGTTTTTTATTCGAACAATATAAGATATGGAACAGAATTAATTGCAAAAGTAATCAATTACTAAATTAATATAAACGGAATAGTTTAGTAGCAGGGGCGGGCGGTGAAATTTTAAGAATGGGAAGCAAATTTTAGAAACTTACCTATTTGTAATGTTATTCGATTCTTCGATAATTTTTTTCAAATTCGTCAATGACGTCATCATAAAAACGTCGATGCTCCGACATATTTTGGAGAAGTTTATTTTCAATGGACAACAGCGATGCATCCGAAAGTCTCTCCTGCCCCATTGAATTTCTAACAAAATTTTTTATGCGTTTAAGTGTTGAAAAATTGCGTTCTTTCTTTCTTCAGGTATTGTCAATACTAATTCACACAATTTCGACACTTCGGTGTAGGCATCTTCCAGCTTCTTGTATTTTAATTGCATTAGTTCTTTAGCGTTATTTTTTGGGCTAATGTCATTAATTTCGTGAATCACCTTTAGTTCAGATCGCAGTAACATTCTGTCGAAGAACTGGCCGTAATGAAGAAGAAGAGATTTAAATCCATCTTCTGGAAAAGTTTTTCCTTTAAATGCATCAAAATTGCAGAGCTCGAGGAATTTTAAATCATTTAAACCATATAGCTTATTTGTTGCTGAATTTGATCGATTATTTCATAAAAGAGGCGTCTGTATGATGTTTGAACATCTCCCACCTTGTCTGTTCAAAGACGCTTGGCTTGTGGCTCTACATTTAATGTCATCGTTTTCTCCCAAAATAGGTCAAAGTCATCTCTTTTTTGACTTAACATGGACTTAAAATCATCCACTTTTTTTAGGCAAAAAGCAATATTACTTGTTTTAGTTTGTAATATATTAAAAATATTGTCCGAGAATAGAAATATTTCTGAAAATATGTTCAACAAATAATTAAAATCTTGTTTCAAACAGTCCAAAAACCCCCTCGAACAATTTATTGCTTCTGAGTCCCACGTTTCATTATTTTCTATTATATTCTCAAATAGTTCAATCAGTGATTCACGATTTTCAGATACTGTTAAAACAAGTCTTCCATTATAGTTCCGCCTAGTAGGAACTACTTTGGGCAATCGTTTGTGGACAATGGAGTCCAAAGCTTGTGTACGTTTTGTTGACTTGGAAAAAAAGCTTTAATGTGATTGATGGACTGGGATAAAACTAAATTTAATTTATGAGCAAAACAATGGGCAAATACAGCACTTCTTGTGAAAGTTTCTCGAACTTTAGCTTGCAGACCCCTTAATTGTCCTGCCATCACTGCAGCTTCAACATAGCTTTGAGCAACTAATTTTTCCTCTCCATTAATTTCTTTAGTAACGTTATAAATGGTATATAATGCATCTGCTGTACGATTTTCGGACATATTCTTAAAACCTAAAAATGGCTCTTGAATACTTCCCTCTGTTTTAACGTAGCGTAATACTATAGATAATTGGCTAAAATTAGTGATATCAGTTGTTTCGTCCAGAACAATAGCAACGAACCGCGCCTCGCTAATCTCCTGCTTAATTCTTTTTAGAATAATGGTTGCAAGAGCAGAAATTAAATCTTTCTGGATTCGATTCGACGTTCCGCGAAAAACGCTAGACTGCTATAAATGTTTTTTCAAGCAATCATCATATTTAGCCATTAAACTAAGTAAATCTTGAAAATTTCCTCTATTTGAAGAAACCCTTGTTTCGTCATGAACTCTAAATCCCGATTCATTGGATTCATTGCTGTTCGAGTAAACAAACAACATCGATAAGTCTTCTTAATATTTGCCTATTTTTATCGACTAGTTCATTGTGTTGGCGGTGACTAATTTCCAACTGTTTATTAAGGGCGTGTTCAATTCTGGTTTTGCTGAAGACTTTTTCTTTTATGACGGCTTGTAAATGCACTTTGGACATAATGTGTCTTTTTACCAGTTTTATTCCAGAGACCTTTCTCATTTTCAAAAAGTAAATATGGCCAACAAAATAATTTACTTATATTTTCACACCCTGTTAGCCATTTAAATTGTTCGTATTGTTTTTCCGGATAAAAATGTCTAATACAGTTTTTCATTTTTGTGGTTAAATTTTTCATAGGCGGTTTTGCCCTTCCTTTGGAAATTATTTGAAGCTTATCAGCGAAGTTTAATGTTGAGAACCCCTTTATTATTAAGACACACATCACACATTCACACACACTCTTCTTACTAAATTCTCCAACATTTTCAACGTTATTACTGACTTATTACTGAAGTCCGTATTATGGTCTTCCAAAGATACACATCACACATTCACACACACTCTTCTTACTAAATTCTCCAACATTTTCAACGTTATTACTGACTTATTACTGAAGTCCGTATTATGGTCTTCCGTACGTATCACACAACACACGGATAGCCGTTCAAACAAAAAACCTACTCCAACGATAGCTTCCGCTACCAGCCGGTGGAAAGTTTAATAACGTCTGGCTCGATTCACAGGAAATCAAGCATACAGGACTTAGCTGCAGAGAAGCTAGTGGCCGCATAGGTTCTATTCGATATTCTATTGTGGCTGGGTCGGAGTCAAGGCCGCATTTATTATGGGCTTGATAATTAAGATAATATTTTAGCATTTTTAATATAAACTAAATTAATGGTTTCATATTTCAAAAATTACATATTAGAAGATGTTTTGTAATTTTTTTTGGGGAAGCACTGCTTCCCTTGCTTCCATGGACTTCACGCCCCTGTTAAGTAGTCAAAATATGTTTAGTCTATATTAAAATACCCTTTAGTTTTCTATGTAACTATATATATGTTTATCATTTTCGGTAAGAAGCAGGAACGCTCATCTATTAGCAATGCCCTATGTAGGTCACAATGAGGTAATTTTGTCTGTAAAATAAATAGTTGCACCAATTTTAGGTAAACCCTTACCAGACTTCTAATTTAGGAGGAGCGTAGTAAAGTTAGTTTTCAACATATTACGGTTTCCCTGAAATTATATTTACTTTTATTTGATGCAGTGTGACAACAAACTTTGCAAACTTGTGAGAATCGTTTGCTGGTTGCTTTTTTATTTTGGAAACATGAAGAGTTTAATGAGAAACCTTTTACATTGACAAAATAAGGGTTTTCTGTTAGAGACAATTAAATTTTAAAAATTTTATGAAATGAATAAAATCGTCATTTTGCAAGATACTGCAAGAAAAGGCAAAACGAATTTAATAATAGAATCACCTAGACGATGATGAAATAAACTAGACGGACTTTATAACTGGTAGATAACGTATTTTTATAAAAATAACTCTGTTATGGAAAGAACTAACTCTCTTTTATCATATGGGATAAAAACGACAAACCAGTTAAAAAGTTTTTTGGTCATCTAAATAGTATATGCCCAACAATATGAAGTTTATCGAAGAAATTGTCCATATTTCTCAAAGAGACCTAGTTTTAATAACTAACATAGAAAAAGACTCCAAGTCTCGGTCTCAGTAAATTAGAATTTTACATTTTACAATAAACATGGCTCGTGTTTTACCCTTTCGAGCATCATCAGACCTACAAACAACAGAGAGAACCCTAATAAATAATCATACTCACAAATCCTAAAACAATAACTTACAAATAGAATAAAACACACTAAAGCACAACAAAACAAACAACTACTTATACATACTTGATTGACACTAAAATAATTTTGCAGGTAAAGGGTTTCTTCCATAATTCTGCATTTGGTCAGATGGCATATTTGATCTGATGTAATTTGCCAGTTGCACTATATATCCAAAAAGTCTCAGTACAGTAGGTAGTTTATATGATATTTTTCTATAGCATTTTATTTGATAATTGAAACGACTCGAAAATAAGTTTTTTTCAATATTTTAAGCTTAACTAACGTCTTTTCAAAGGGACATTTTATTCAAAAGTTCCTTAAATATTAAACAAATGCATGTAAAATTAATGTCAAAAAAGTCTCCGTACACTTTTAATTTTATTTAAAAAAGCACGTTATAGTTAGTTGCATTTAATCAAGGTGCCTGTGGCAGGCCAGCATAAAACAAATGAATGATTTTCGGCCATAATGAATTACATGTCACATTGTTGTTGGTACATTTATTGTTAGTTTTTAAGAAAGCAGTAAAAATGAGCGAAAGAAATCGTGAGATTCCAATACCAATTCGAAAACTGATAATTGATATGTGGAAAGAAAAAAAATCATTTCGACATATCGGAAAAATTGTGAAGAAGCCGCATACTACCATTCAGTACATTGTGAATCAGTATAAATTAACGGGTTCCTACAAGATTCGACCTCGCTCTGGACGTCCCAAAAAACTGACTCCACGTGAAGAAGCTAGTATCGTTAGGCAAGTGACTATAGATCCCAAGAAAAGTGCTCCTAAATTGAAAGAAGAAGTTCGAGAGATATTTTCAAAAAATATTTGTTCACAAACGGTGAGAAATTGTATACACAGGGCTGGCTATAGGGGATGTGTGGCCAGGAAGAAACCATTAATTTCGAACGCTAATCGAAAAAAACGATTGGCCTTTGCTACAGAGCACGTTAACCAGCCTCCGGAGTTTTGGGAATCAGTAATTTTTAGCGATGAAACTAAAATTAACCTTTTTGGGTCTGATGGTAGAGCTAAAGTTTGGCGAAAGAAGAATACCGCCTTTGACATCAAGAACCTTTGTTCCACAGTTAGACACGGGGGCGGCAATGTTATGATATGGGGCTGCATGTCTGCTGGAGGAGTTGGAAATCTGCATTTTATTAATGGGAATGGATCAGCATGTCTACATGAACATTTTGCGCGACAATTTATCAGAAAGTGTGCAGAAATTGGGCCTCCAAGGGAGATACATGTTCCAACAAGACAACGATCCAAAACACACAGCAAACTTGGTGCGAGAATGGATGATCCATAATGTGCGACAGCAGCTTCATACACCCCCACAGTCACCTGATGTTAACCCTATTGAGCATTTATGGGAGGAACTTAAACGCCGCGTTCGCCAACATAACGTTTCAAGCAAAGAAGCGTTGAAGAACAGAATATTGTACGAATGGGAGAACATTACACCAGAAGTGACTAGAAAGCTGGTTTCCAGCATGACAAGAAGGTTGCAAGCCATTATCAGGGCTAAGGGCGGTCCGACCAAATATTAGTTTCCATTTGTTTTCCTATTTTGTTAAAGTATTACTAAAAATTATTAACTGTATGGAGACTTTTTTGGCATTAATTTTGTATATGTTTTTCTATTATTTGTATAACTTTTAAATATAATGTTCCCTTGTTATAATTACTACTGAAAATCATTAGATATGTCTTAAAAATTAATAAAAACATGTTAGATCCTAGTTGTGATTAATTAATTTAATACAACAGAAAAATTCTGTACAACACAGATAGTGTACGGAGACTTTTAGGACTGACTGTATATCGCAACCTTGCGTGTATAGATTTACATACTAAAGAGTACACGTGGTATGTTAAATAATTTCGTGCATTTATTTAATTTTTGGGCCACTTCAAAGTTACAAATCAACAATTTGATTTTATGAAAAAAAACTTTAATGTTGTCCTATGTTTGATATTTATTGTTTAATTTCTTTTTAATTAGATAGATAATAAATACTAGAATTGGCATTCAAGAAGAACTTCTGTAAGCCCAAGTAGCAGTTTTATAATTAAGTATTTTCATTGAAATAGCCGGAATTTGGTGTCGCCACGTTCTGTTTAAGCTGAGACTAAGTAGTCATTACCAAAATAGGGAACAATTTTAATAGTAATAATTCACCCTATTCGTCACTTCCTTATTTCTGTCTTTATTTAGTTCGTTTTAAAAATATGTATGGTTCATTTTAATACAAACAAAACAGTTATGGCGACTACAAACACTCAAATTGGGAATATGGTGTAGAGCGTATAGAATACGTTATTGGTATTTGAGGTAGGATACATGCGTTTTACTTAGTTTTCTGGCTATGCTAAGAACCTAAAGTTAAAACGCAGGCAATTTCTCTGGTATTATTAAATATTTTATTATAAAGAGTGATCCTCTTTTTAACGTAATGTTTAGTTTGTTTGCATATTTAATCTTTATACTCACAAAAACAAACATCATAGCTAAATATTTATAGGGGAGATGAAAATAAACAATGGCGTTCTATTGGACTTTTTACTTTTAGGTTGTGTTGTGGCGTAGCATGCGGAGAGTTGCGGTACTTGAGTCACTGCTATAATTCTGCCATCTATCATAATCATAACCCTTTGTTTCGTTTTTATTTTTTGTTTCCTTAAAATACCGCTTTAGATTGTTTCGTTCAGATATGACTTAACCAAGTTGTGATATTTTTAATTTTCTATAAAATATGGGGGAGTGACGAAACTTGGTTTTTTTTCTTATGGTGTCTGAAGCCATTGTGAATCATTATAACTTGTTACTCGCAGACGATAACACAACACATACACAACTAATTAATAGCTGTAGACCGATTACCGAATTAACATTACTTTAAAAGGACAGTGGCGACAATAGAAGCCCACCAGCCAAATTGATGCCAAATTCCTAAAGGTTTAAATGGGGGCACCCATATTATTGTTAGTTTTTCGCAAAATATGACTAAATTAATCTACTGTTATATTGACAACATCCATCAGCGTCAAATGGAATTGTAGGGTTATGTTAATGTTTTACTTTAGTAATCTATTCGAACTATCTAGTACAAACTTACTTTTTCATTTAGATTTTTAACAAATAACAATGTTTGTTCAAGCGATTAATGATAGTTGTCTGCCAAGACATGAAACGATATTGTCTTTTACAGCAAAATAAAACCAAAATATAAAAATGTGCAATATTTAATAACTTTTCTTGGAGTAAACTTAAACCTAAGACATTTACGGTCATAGTCAAATAGTCATTTACACATTCATCACAAACACTTTATACTCGTAATTACAAGCAAAAAACAGGGGAACCAGGCTTAAATACATTTCTCCATATGGCCAATGGCTGAGAACTTCTGGAATCAATATTCATTTTAATAGTCACAAAAACTAATAAAATGTGACACTAAAACAACAAACTAATCAAAAATTGGTTACTCTATTGTTGCCACTGTCCTTATAGAATCACCGACCGAATCTCGTACCAGCGCCCCCTATTTCCGGAACCTCAACTACAAGAGGTAATAGTTTACTTGTAGTAAATATTTACTGTAATTCTTGCTTTTAAGTTGCAACAGAAGAATAACGACTGGTAATAGCCAGTTTAAAGCAGCAGTAGACGATAACTTTTTCTAATCTGCAATGACTCGTTTTACTTTATAGTAATACGTTATAGGAAAACATTTGAACGTAATGAAATAGTCTCTGCAAAGTTCAAGAAGGTACTGATACTTAAAAGTGGTAATTTAGTTGGAGTCAATTCCTTAAGTAGTTGTTTGGCAGTAGTTATTATATAATTACTTTTCATGGAAAATTACCATAAATTATCATTCGCAGTAACAAATACACATATAATACTTAAAAACGTGTAACCCAAAGTGTTTGTTGATATTTATTAGGATTATTAGTAATAAATACGTAAAAACTCTTAAAGAGTAGTAGTGGAAACAGTTGTAGCTACTTTAACACTAGCTGGAAGTGGCATCAAAAACACCCTAATACTACAGAATCGGATACTGTGCTAATACTTTGTCAGTTATATGCAAATAATTGCTAATTATCGATACCTACACCTTTTCCGTAAAAATGAATTTATCTCATTCAAATATCTTAATTTTTTCAGAACTTATGAAAAAATTAGTTTCCGAAGATTTAAAAAATTCCAATTTTCTACCTTTTTTGTTTTTTTTTTTAAAGAAATTTAGGAATACTTTGTAAGACTATCTCAAAAAACGGTGCCTTTTATCAAAATGTTGGACAGGTCATTAATTGTTATTTTTTGTTCCCGTTATAAAATTATGCCAATAAACGGAAAACGGATCTGTAAATATTGTTTTTAAAAAATTCAAATACTTTACAAGTTAGGGAAAAACAGAACAGGGTCAAAAAAATCATGACGCGCACAAAAGAGGTTAGGGGACTTCTGATATGTTCTTCAACACATTTCAGAGCAGCTGTACCAATTTTCAACTCAACGACATTTTTTGTCAGGTTTTCTTGGCATTTTGATTAAATCCTATGGTCTAATTTCCGAAGAAGTATTAATAAAATAAAAAAATTCCATAAAATGACCAACGCAAGAAGGCGGAAAACAATTTTCACCCACCCAAGTAGCTCGGCCCATTAGACTGATTTCTTAAATTGTTTGCCTTGCTCTTTTAAACACCAAAACAAAAAAAGTGGCCCTATTTTTGCTATTAGAGTAGCGCACAAGTTAATGTTTTCAAGGACTTACTTCTTTAAGCTAAAAGTATTTTATCTTTGCTGCTCATTGGGGGGCCAGAAATTCCATAGGGGGAGCCCCTGGTCTCTCCTTGTCTACGTCCCTGCTTTGAAATCCTCTGCGTACGACTAGTGTTATGTGGACCACAGTTTGAGAACCCCTGCTTTTGTCAGGCAATTGAGGGTATTCCCATAAAATACCTATAACCTGGGGGAAAAATTAAGGGCAATTTAATTGCTGAATGCGATTTTTTTTTAAATATTGAAATATTTCTTCTTATTTAGAGAGGAAGACAAAAACAAATGTCAAAAAATGATTTTTATTAAAGCTGAAATTTTGTGTACTTAGTGATCAAACAAAAAAATAGAACATATTTTCAAGGAACTAACATCCAGGCAGTTCAATCAACATGAGTTTACTCAAAATCGAAACGAGACGAGACAATGCCTTAGTCTCGTCTCGCGGCATCACTAGCTGTTTTACAGCGCATGCAACGAATTTCCAGAATTTTATTTTTAGTGTAAGTAACAATAAGTGCAAATCTTATTGCTAGACCTTGTATCTTTGAATGTAGTAAAAAAAGATCCAAGGATCAAAAGTGTAGCTCTAGCTTACAACTCACAAGGGGTGACTAGTAAATAAGTTTTTCAAATTATTTACAACCAATAGACATGTTCTAAGAATGATTCTAATAGACTGTTTCATTCCTTAGGGAATTATGGCCAAAGATAGAAAAAGAATGGGAGCAGGGAGAGAAAAAATAACGACATACGAAATAAAATATGCGCCCATCCTCTGACAATAAAACTTAACGCACAAATTTAGATAATAGCCTTATTTTTCTTCGTAAATGATAAAAATTAATTACTCGAATATTAAATATAGACTTAATTGCTGTTTTACTATTATGAAAGCACGAAACGACTGGAATTAGCGAAACAATGCAACGTTTTTCCAGTAATGTAAAAACATGTTTTATTTACTGCGAAATAAACAAATGTTGAATAAAACATTTAACATTTACCTACCATTTACATAACCACATAAATAGACATACGACTCTCTCTCTCTAAACACAAAAGTTATGTTTTGTTGCTCCTTTATTATTCCTAATTAGATACCGGAGCGTTATGGACAATGAATAAATAGCCTAGCTCAAGTTCGACAAAATATTTTGTATTATGCGCGTATGTTTGTATGTTTAAATATGTTTGTCTATTAAATGACTAATGACCGGTTGCAGAAAGCTCAATTAAAGTTTAGAATGTTTAACGGAATGTCAAATTGGACAGCGAGTTCCTAGATTTCTATAAGCAGCTTGTCAAATCCGAAAACTCGGTTAAATATTCTAAACAGCAATTAAGTTTTGTGCAATCGGCTGTCAGACTTTTTTTCTTTGACACCATTCATTGGATTCCAACAATATATCTTTCGTTACTTTTCCGGAGTGGTCATTATTAGTTGTTTTGGACCATGATCTTTGGAATACGTAGCTCATAGTCTAAGATCCAACTGCATGAATACTACACCCATCTGTTTCTTAATCAAAGTGTAAATTTTGGAGATAACTATTAAGAGAGTAATACGCCTATCAAAATATGGCCGCAAGTAGTCTTAATTAACATTTAATTAATTTTTCAATAATTAAGAATAACTTGAAGGAGAAGAAGAAAGGAAGTCGAATGGCCCAAATCCTTCCTACTCACCTTTGACTCTGAAGTTAATTTTTAACTTTTTAACTTGCTTTCTTCTTATCATTAGATCTTACAAGCATTTGCCTTCTTTTAAGTTTGCGGATTAAACATCAACTAAGGATGGGTAAACCATCCAGAGGGACCTTGAACCCTCTTTAAAATTGTGATTTAAAAAAAATCTACTTTATATTTGCTTTCTTAGTTATGAATGAGTTTATCTGAACTTTACACAGCTTGTGTAAAATGTTTACTAGGTTCCCTAATAAAATTTTTGAAGAAAATGAGTTCACTTAAAAACAAACTGAGAACGTTGAAACCACAAGAACAAATTTCTTCGGAAGTCGAGAACATTGTAGAAAACCTTTTTTTTCAGTCCTTTGATAATAGGGAAATCGCCCTTTTGAATAAAGGTTTCAATTTTGCAGAGCCTCCACTAAAAAATAGTTTACCAACTATTATAGCGAATATCGAAAGTTCCATTCAATGCGTCGTGCCAGAGTCAACTAAGGGATTCATTAGAGAGGCTTGCAGAAATCAAATCTCAAAAAACGTTGTTAACAATAAGTCAAAATATGTCGTAAAATACTGAAGTTATCCAGGGACCGAAAAAAAAAAGTTTTTGCTGACAAAGGAAATAAGGTTGTTATACTAGACAAAACAGATTATCTTGAAAGAGTATAAAATTTGATTGAAACCCCTTACGATTTAATAAAATAAATAAATAAATAATCGCCTATAAATTACAGAAATGCATATTTACATAGACAGTGTAATAATATTAAAAAAAAAGTGGCACCACAATGAGGCGAAGTCTAGCACAAGTCGGCTACTCTACTTAACCTCAAAAGTAACGCAGAAAATTTATAAGTATATAAATAAAAGAAAATCTAATATATAACAAATATAGATAAAATCAATATATCCAAAATAATTCACAAGTAATTGCATAGTCATAATTTAAAATATAAGAAAATTATGGAGAAATTTGAAATTCTGACACTAAAGACTTTAAGTACTTTGAAGTATCAATAAAAAAATTTTAAATTGTTTTTTGAACTGAGTTACATTAAGTGAGATAAGGTTATGTTGCAAATAGTTATATGTTTTAACGGCATTATACGTAAATGACCTCTGAAACATGGCTGAACGATGGTGAGGCATAGTTAAATGATTAGTAAAACAAGTCCTGTCATGAATATTATTACGAGGTACCAATTTATTTTTTAGTTGAATAGATGCATCAGGGTCATTTAAAATATTTAATACAAAAGTAGCCATATGATGAAGTCTGCGATTGTCCATTTTTAACCATTTAAGTTATTCAAATGTATGTGATATACGGTTAAACATTCTGAGTGCAAAAATGAACCTGCAACAGGAATTTTGAACCTTCTGGGTCCTATTTTTATCCAAAATATCAATACAGTTACCACAAATAAAATCACAGTAATTAAAGTTGGATAAAACTAAGGATTTGCACAGATTTTGCATAAGCGTAAATTTATGATGATGAATTTTGCATGAGTTTTTTAACATGTTCTTTAAATCTTAAATTTGAGTCTATGATAATTCCAAGATTCTTTGCTGACTCAACTATAGGTAGTGTCGTACCATCCGAAGCAACATTAAACCCTTCTTTTTAGGTATTTACCTAATTTTTATTTCCGAAAAACATAACTAAAGATTTTGTAGGATTTAATTGTAAGCTTTACTCGGACGACATTATTTTTAAATTGTTTAAATCATAATTAATTAAATCTGATGCTTGTAGGGAATCCCGAATATTAAAACAATAGTAAAGCTGAGTATCATCAGCATACGCTTGTGTTTGGCAATATTTTGTAGATTTCAGAATGTCAGCTGTATAAATAAGAAATAGTCAAGGGCCCAATATTGATCCTTGTAGCACTCCAGAGAGAATCGAAATTTGTTTTGAGAATTTATTTGCACAATATATCTTTTGAAACCTGTTGTCAAAATAAGATTAAGGGATGCCTCATCAAAGCCATAATATTTTAATTTGGAACAAAGAAGTTTTTGGTTGATGGTATCAAAAGCTTTAGAAAAATCGAGAAGTACTAGCACGGTACATTTCTGCTGATCCCAAGCTCTTAAAACGTCATCTATTACCGTAGATAAAAGCCACCGAAGTACTAACATTTTTTCTAAAACCACATTGAAAATCTGGTAAAATTTTATTAAATAAGACAAAAGTATACAGTTGGTTGTATAAAATTTTTTCAAAAAATTTAGAGAGGTAAAATGCTAATAATCCTCAAAACACGGCCTTCGGATGAACATAATGTTTTCGGTATTGGTTTACCAATTTCGACCTTCCATTGGTCAGCAAAGTAGCCATTTTCTATGCAGAGATTACTAATATGAACAAGATATATATCATAAAAGGGCTGCAATACTGCAGCATAGTTGTCTTAATGCTATCTACACACGCAGCATCATTTTTAATATTTTTTAACACTAAATGTACCTCTTCAACTGTTGTCAACTTAAGAGGAAAACTAATATTATTTTTAAAAAGATTATTACTATAGAACTCAATTTTATTATCACAATTTAATACATTCTGCAAAAAAGGTCCAAAATAATCACTAATTAAATTGGGATTCTGCAAATTTTAACATGTTCTTTACATCTTAAATTAATTGAGAAAAATTATTATTATTATCAAAAATGATAACAGAAGTAAAAGGTACCTTTAAACAGTGTGAAAACCTTGTGTCCGATAAATTAAAATTCAGACATAGTAACTCACAATTATCTAAACTGTATTGCCTTCCCAAAACCTGGGAAGTCCATGAGACCAATTGTTTCAGCTGTTGGATCACCAACGTCCAATATTTTAAAATGGTTAAGTAGAAGAATTCAGCAAATTAAATATCTCGTACGATAACTTTGAGGTTACTAACTCGTTAGAATTCTCAGATAAAAGTAAGAATGTTAATGTTATAAATTTTAATATCTCTTGATGTAAGCTTATTGTTTCCTAGTGTACCCATACCACTAGCTTTAAAGTACCTAAAGGAACTACTTGAATTCAATAATTTGAAGAAAGAAATTATTGATGAATATTTGCTGCTCACTAAATTATGTATGAATCAACAATAAATATTATAACTTGAGGGAACTACGATAAGCAATTGCTTATCTCCGTTCCTTGTAAATTGGTTTATGGGTAGATTAGAAACCCAATTCAAAAAAGAACTCAAGTATTTCCCAAGGGTGTGGTCTAGATACATTTGCTATTTTTGATACTAAAACAGAAATTTTGCACACTTTTCTTAGAAACATTAAACAATAAATAAACGATAAACTACCTCTTACAACATTCGTTTAACAAGCAACAATCTAGGATCATTAGAATTAACCTTACTATTTTGGCCTGGAGGTATGCATTCGCAAAAATTCCCACTCTAATTATAATAATTTCCTTAATGATCCAGCTTACTTGTATCCGCTTCAATCAAAATAATTGCTTGCATGTTATTTCTTAACATTAAGAAAAAATGTATATCCGAGGAATGTTAATCTTTTAATATTATTCTAGTGGAAATTAAGTGATGTTTAGTCTTAACGGTGGTTCCTTAAAAGATTGGATGATCTGCATAAATTTTAGATATAGCGGCTGTAATGGTAACACATTAACATCTATAGATGTTTAGCCCGGTAAAATTAGACTCAAGAAGAGCAAAACGTTGAAAAAATGCCTAAAATATCCTGAATATAGGCATTGTTTTTTTATTGAAGTGGGGTAGGGCGACAAGTTTTCGTATTTTGCAAATATCTAGAAAATTATCAATTTCTCGAGGGAAACAGTCACAAAAATATTATAGTTAACAAAATCTGCACTCAAAAACAGTTTTATTTAAAAAATAAAAAAAGTCCAAAAAACTCAGCTCTGGAGAAAGTACTGGCCACTAAATAGACCACTATTAGCAATCAATTTCTGATGGTCATTAAGCCTTTAAAAAAGTAGGGATAATGATGCAACCGTCAAATAGCTCACACGATTAAGTCGACGTCAGGTTATAAATGTATCAAAGTAACTTCTTTAAAAATTATATATCAGTAACTATTACAAATCCTTCTCTACACAGTCGGGTGTAGACAAATTTCTCACTAACCGCAAAGTTTTAAAATTCTTCAGGTATTTTTCTCACCAGAGATATTCTTAATTATCTTATATTGAGGTATGTACCTCATGTTTTAAAAATAAACTATTTTCTTTGAATGTTTGATAATTTATGATTATAGTCGAATGCGGTCTTATCGTGCGGGTCCAAAGGTCACCAGCATTATGAATCAAATCAGAAAACACAGTGAATACCAAAATGTTGTGTGATTCTTTTATTGAGCTATTAAATCTCTATGGGCTATTTACAAATATACATGGAGAAAGAAAATAGTTTTTTTTTATTATATTACGCAATATTATTTTATATATTAAATGCCGAGGAACTAAATAAGAAAATTCGCTAAATATGTATTTGGTTAAAATTTTTTGGTGCAAAAACAAAAATACACAAAATGGCAAGCGCCTTAATAAAGTCGGAAGGCGGTTCGAATCAGTGGAACAAACAGGATATGTTCTGTTTATTTATTTTGCAAAAATAATTAGTTATTACTTCCCTTGTGAGCTTTTCTCAGATCTTTACGTCTAAGGGTCCCTAGATGCCGGAAAACATGTTTTCTCAATTCCGTCTGTCTATAGGTATTCTGTCCGTCAGTCTGTCTGTTCGCGGCATAGATAAAAAACTACTTATCCGATTTCTTCAAATTTCAGTCTAAAATTAAGAGCAATGTATGCGAAAAATACAGGCTATATACATACATATATATATACATATATATATATATATATATATATATATATATATATATATATATAAAGCCTGCATTTTTCGTTAGCCCCCAGTTTCTGGTAAAGCGATTTCAATCGATATCAAATTTTGTCTTATAATTGATAAGAAAATTTACTTATTTTAAACACGCTTTAAAATTGGAACAAGTATTCTATAATTATTTATTTATTGCCTACAAAATTACAAATGTACTGAAAAAGTAAGCAAAAAAATGGTGTCAAATCTAATAAAAAAAAATTTAAATTAAAATTCACGGGCTAATTTCCAGGAGCCAGTGGCAAAAAATCTGAGAATCGGTATAAGGAATGTACAGAAACTTGTGCATGAAAAAAAACATAATTTACTTCCGAAGAAGATTAAGAAATGTACACGAAAATATCCAAAGGTAAAAGACTAATATAATCCTTCAGAAACTTTTTAATATAATAGACTAAAAAATATCATCACTTAAAAAGTCCTCATCTTCTGAGTCGTCCTCAAATGGCGCAATGATCATTGGTGCTGTTTCGACATCTAGAACTCGTTCTCGATTCCATCAATCCCATATTAATTTCTCCGTATGTTCCACAGATTTCTTCCAGTACTCCGACGTAATATAATTTAATGAATCTTGCCAAACAATTTGCACTTCATCTGATTTAAGACCATCGTTCACATGTTTTTCGCAATATGATTTTGCCCCAGCCCATATTAATTCTACTGCGTTAAACTGACAATGGTATAGCGGCAGTCGTAAAACCTCATGTCCATTTTCCCGTAATATTTCATCTACGGCGTATATTGTTGGTTTTTTAATAGATTTTGCCGTTGCACCTGGGAGAAATCCTGTTGAAGAACCTACATGCAAAATGATGAACCGTTTTCCGTCCCACATCCCTTTTCTCTTTTGACACTTTTTACAGACTCGTCCTGCCAAGATTTCGAACCACTTCCATTAGAAAATATCCAGGTCTCGTCTTAAAATACCACTTTTCTAAATTTTGAATTAACATTTTCCGTGTATTTCTTTAAAAACTGGATACGCTGACTTGCTATATGTGGCAACTCGCATAAAAATTTTCGATTACAGTCCTTGTTATATCGAAAACACAACATTTTTATCAATTTTGAGGAACGATTTTAGTCCAGTTTCCAATATGCCTCGAATTTTTAAAACTTCTTTTAAAACTTGAAGGGTTATATTAGTTTTTGTGTGTATAAATCGTAAATTGCATTACGAACATCCATTTTTACATTGTTACTTAAGTCTTCTGTCTTTGGCTTTTTTCGTATACATTTCTTAATCTTCTTCGGTAGTAAATTATGCTTTTTTTCATGCACAATTTTCTGCACAGTCCTTAAACCGATTCCCAGTGCTTTTGCTACTGTCTCCTGGATATTAACCGATGAATTTTCATTTTCGTAATGTTTTATTAGATTTAATATCATTTTTTTCGCTTGTGGATGCAACAAACCCGAAAAGTGTTTTCTATTACTCATTTTGTCACTGACTTGTCCATCTGACTTTGAAGTGACATTGCTCAAAGGTTTTGGCAACTGCTGGTATTTAAATATATATATATGAAAATATCATAGGTCTATCTAATTCATCTTCCGGATTTTATGCGGAGGATATGATTACATGTAATAAAAGAAAAACAAAGTTAAAAAGTTTGTCGTTGATGAATCATATGACACGCACGATGACACTGCTTTTGACTATACTGATTCTATTAAATAATGTGGATTGTTATCACCAATCACGAATCATATCCATTTTAATAGAGGACTGATAGAGCAAAATATGTGTTAAACAAAACCATATAACTTAGGTGTAAGTTTCTTAGAAGTGTATTAAAGCTCCATAAATAACAGTACAGAGAAACAAACTACGAAAACGAATAGTTTTTATTACAAATAAATTATCTACCTAAGCAGAATGTGAGAAAGCCTAAGCACCGTGCTCCTTAATTAAGAAAAATTATTATTCTGATAAGCTTTCAATTAATGAAGGAGACGCAGTACTTATTTACTGATTTATTTATCACTGAGATAAATGCGTCCCCTTCATCATACATAATTGACAAGGGCCCTAAGTACAAAAAGCTGCAGGTGCACAAGAGAGATTTTATTAGCCATTATACAGGGTATTCCAAGAAGTTTAAAGGCTTTTGGGATAAGATTTGTAGATGTAAATTTGCTAAAATTATGATAAAACATTTCAATAAGATACAAGCAGTCGGAAATGAATTGTATGGCGATGTCAACTATGATGCGATGTTTTCATAGTAAATGGTTTGTTTCAACACCGTCCAACCCCGCTGTCAACTATAGAGTTTCGTAATCTCAGGAATTCTCTTTATAGATGACGCTAACACAAAGATGAGACAGTTTAAAATATATTCATTGATTGCATTATCAAAATGGCAGCACATGGTAACAGGGGCGTGCAGTCCATAAAAGCAAGGGAAGCAGTGGTTCCCCAAAAAAAATTACAAAACATCTTCTAAAATGTAATTTTTGAAATAGGAAACCATTAATTTAGTTTATATTAAAAATGCTAAAATATTATCTTAATTATCAAGCCCATAATAAACCCCGACCGAGCAATAGAATCGAATAGAACCTATGTGGGCTACTAGCTTCTCTGCAGCTAAGTCCTCTTTGTTTGATTTTCTGTGAATCGAACCAGAGGTTATTGAACTTTCCACCCGCTGTTTGCAATTTTTGCATTTCAATCGCTTGCTTTAAGTGGACGCGGAAGCTATCGTTGGAGTAGGTTCTTTGTTTGAACAGCTATCCGTGTGTTGTGTGATACGTACGTCGCGTCGTGCATGGTGCGATATGGAAGACAATAAAACGGACGTGGATATGCAAATACCGTCAACTTCGACTGTCGGTAATAACGTTGAAAATGTTGGAGAATTTAGTAAAAAGAGTATGTGTGATTGTGTGGTGTGTGTGTCTTAATAATAAATGGATTTTCAACATTAAACTTCGCTGATAAGCTTCAAATAATTTCCAAAGGAAGGGCAAAACCGCCTATGAAAAATTTAACCACAAATATGAAAAACTGTATTCGACATTTTTATCCGGAAAAACAATACGAACAATTTAAATGGCTAACAGGTGTGAAAATATAAGTAAATTATTTTGTTGACCACGCTTTTTGAAAACCAAAAAGGTCTCTGGAATAAAACTGGTTTTTCCGATTTGAACAATTTCCATAAAGCTGTAAAAAGACACATTATGTCCAAAGCGCATTTGCAGGCCGTCATAAAAGAAAAAGTCTTCGGCAAAACGGGAATTGAACACGTCCTTAATAAACAGTTGGAAATTAGTCACCGCCAACGCAATGAACTAGTCGATAAAAATAGGCAAATATTAAGAAGACTTATCGATGTTGTTTGTTTTCTCGGACAGCACGAATTGGGATTTAGAGGTCCTGATGAAACAAGGGTTTCTTCAAATAGAGGAAATTTTCAAGGTTTACTTAGTTTAATGGCTAAATATGATGATTGCTTAAAAAATCATTTAGAGCAGCTAACGTTTTTCGCGGAACGTCGAATCGAATCCAGAATGATTTAATTTCCGCTCTTGCAACCATTATTCTAAAAAGAATTAAGCAGGAGATTGGCGAGGCGCGGTTCATTGCTATTGCTTTAGACGAAACAACTGATATCACTAATTTTAGCCAATTTTCTATAGTAATACGGTACGTTAAAACAGACGGAAGTATTCAAGAGCGATTTTTATGTTTTAAGAATGTTTCCGAAAATCATAGAGCAGATGCATTATATACCGTAGTTTATAACGTTACTAAAGAAATTAATGGAGAAAAAAATTAGTTGCTCAAAGCTATGATGGAGCTGCAGTGATGGCAGGACAATTAGGGGGTCTGAAAGCTAAAGTTCAAGAAACTTTCCCAAGTGCTGTGTTTGTCCATTGTTTTGCTTATAAATTAAATTTAGTTTTATCCCAGTCCATCAATCACATTAAAGAGTGTAAAGTATTTTTCGTTACTTTAAGTGGCATGGCTGCTTTTTTTCCAAGTCAACAAAACGTACACAAGCTTTGGACTCCATTATCCACAAACGATTGGTCAAAGTAGCTCCTACTAGGTGTAACTATAATGGGAGACTTGTGTTAACAGTATCTGAAAATCGTGAATCACTGATTGAACTAATTGAGAATATAACAGAAAATAATGAAACGTGGGACTCAGAAGCAATAGATAGTTCGAGGGGGTTTTTGGACTGTTTGAAACGAGATTTTAATTTTAATTATTTGTTGAACATATTTTCAGAAATATTTCCATTCTCGGACAATGTTTTTAATATATTACAAACTAAAACAAATGATATTGCTTTTTGCTTAAAAAAAGTGGATGATTTTAAGTCTATGTTAAGCCAAAAAAGAGATGACTTTGACCTATTTTGGGAGAAAACGATGACGTTAAATGTAAAGCCACAAGCCAAGCGCCTTCGAACAGACAAGGTGGGATATGTTCAAACATCATACAGATGTCTCTTTTATGAAATAATCGATTAAATTTAGCAACAAATAAACTAAAGATTTAACGGTTTAAATGATTTTAAATTCCTCGAGCCCTGCAATTTTGATGCATTTAAAGGAAAAACTGATGCGCTTAAATCTCTTCTTCTTTATTATGGCCAGTTCTTTTGAACTACAATTGATTTACCAAACTGATGACATTAGCGCAAAAAATAACGCTAAGGAACTAATGCAATTTGTAAAAAACAGGGAGCTGGAGGATGCCTACACCGAAGTGTCGAAATTATGTGAATTAGTATTAACAATACCTGCCACAAGTTCAACAGTAGAACGCAATTTTTCAACACTTAAACGTATAAAAAATTTCGTGAGAAATTCAACGGGGCAGGAGAGACTTTTGCATACATTGCTGTTGTCCATTAAATTAAACTTCTCCAAAATATGTCGGAGCATCGACGTTTTTATGATGACGTCATTGACGAATATGCAAAAAATGATCGAATAATCGAATTATATTACAAATAGGTAAATTTCTAAAAATTGCTCCCCTTTCTTAAAATTTCACCGCGCGCCCTTGCATGGTAAGAAGACTAAGGGAGTGAAAAGACTTCGAAGACTTCCAAAGATTACCACAAAGGATTTCAAAGAGATCCAGGGATATCCAACGATTTCTACAGAAAACCTAAGATTACCAAAAGTTCCCTTCAAGTGCACAGAGACATCCAAATACATTCCGCAAAGGTTTGCATCTCGGGGTGACATAATTATCTCTTTTGTAAAAATAGGCTGGTTGATACCTAGAGTATCTGAGCAAAGTTCCCAGGGAAAATAGTTGTTGGGACAAATGGAGCCTTAGTATACCGTGGTTATGAGGCACACACTTCTCTTTGTAAAATACCGCGAACAAGAAACGCTATAGGATATGAACTGTAGAAGGAAAGAGGCTCTTAGGAAGATTGTATTCTATTTTTACAGTAAAGCGTGATTATTTGTCCTATTTGACTTATGGAAGATAATGTTGTACAGAGTCATCGAACATTTTGAAAATTTGTTAATGAATAGAAGAAATTCCTTGCTTCCAGCGTGCACGTCTTATAAAGATAAAATGGTAAATAGTAGTAAGTCCATAGCCAAATTGTTTGTCGCCTTTCTTAATACCGTATATAGTCATAGTGTTAATACACAAATTCCTAACTATACGAGAGGTAAACTACTGAAGGAACTCTTTGGATATCTGTGTATATTTGAGAGGAAATTTTTTGGTAATCTTGGATTTTCTGTGGAAATCTTTAGATAACCCTGGAAATCTTTGGAATACTTTGTGGTAAATTTTGGAAGTCTCGGAATTCGCTGTACATCCTTAGACATAGTGGTGATAATTGGACAATGTGGTGTTAGTTTTAGGCGAATTGAGCTTAGTGGTTTTCTCAATAAGATAAATAGCTTTAAAAAGAATATTTAGTTATGTTTCTGATGGAATTGGCAAACCTACTTTGACTAATTATTTATATTTAATGTTTAAATGCCAGAGGGCTGTTTGGTGTGGGTTAAAATTAGATATTCATCCCCATTAAGGTTACTATGTTGAATCAAATCTGACTTCAAGATGACGGAACAAAATGGTGGACAAATAGCTTTATTAATTAATTAAGAATTGTAATCGTGAGGTATCGTTTCAGGGACCCTAGATATCGAAAAACATGTTTTGTCAAATTCGTCGGTATATCTGTCGGTCTGTATGTAGGTCCGTCTGTTTGCGGCATAGCTAAAAAATTAAGGGTCATATGGGGATGACCTAGTAATATTTTACTAAAAATGCAATATGGCAAAACAAAGTGGCGGCCTAATGAAATGTTAAAAAAATTATTATGAAAAAACTACTTGTCCAGTTTATCTCAATTCTCAACTGGTAAATTTTTTTTTTTAAACTGGTCATCTGTCCCGTAATGTAAGGGTGAGCTGGCCAGTACCTTTTTTTACATTACGGTAGAGATGGCCAATATTACACATTTGAACAAATATTTTTTTTATTGAATTAACAATACAAAATTTCAAAAATAAGCCAAAAAATGATATAACGAAAATACACGTATTATATTAGTAATAAAAATACGAATTATTTTAACTCAAAAACAATGTTTATTCAAGTAGGAAAATAACATAAAAATGTCGTTTAAAAAAAGATGTTACGAAAACAAGAAAAAAAGTTCCTATTTATTATTATTAAATTTTTTTCCACATTTCATGCAGAGATTAGTAAAACTGGTGCAATCCTCATGTAGCCAACGTGAACACTTAACGCATCGTATCTAGTCGTCTTTCTTTTGTGTCTTAAAATAATTTTCGAGACAACCAACGCATTCATTTTCATCATAGTCATCTTCCTGGTCATCGCACCTATCTGCTTCAGACTCCGAGCTCGAACTTACTCTTTTTAGTTATTTATTTATTTTTGCCTGAGTTTCTGTCTTACTAGCTTCCTTTTTCGATACATTTTTTTTTTCTTTTTAAAGACCTTTCTCTCACTTTGTTGATATCGTCAATAGTGGTTAATACAGCACCAAGATTTTTTTAAACTTTTTTTACGTTTTGTGGTAATGTAGGAACTGGCGATATTTGTTCTAGAAGTGTTCCTGGAGTGACATTTGCTTTGGAAGTACTTGGTAACGGCGAAACTTCACCGGATATTTTCGGGAAACATGTTGACGTGGCCGGTTGTTCATTAGGTCCTTGAATTTCTTGGGCACTGGCAGTAGGCTGTGAATCAGAAACAGCTGCCTGGTTACCAGACATTGAAGTTTGTGAGCTTTACACAGTTGCATCCGAAACTGAAAACGCATAGCGTAGCTTTAAAGCCTGCCACAGCATTTGAAACTGTACATGCCTTCCCCCAACTTTCTGAAAGCATCTGGCCAAATTGCAGCCTGGTCAGTTTTCTTCCAGGGTTAGCACGAATCCACTGTTGGCATGCACTGTAAAAATAAGTCTTTAGGGATTTAAATACTGCCCTGTCAAGTGGTTGGAGATAATGTGTTGTGTGGCTAGGAAGGCACAATAGCACAACATCATTATCCCGAGCCAATTCAAATAACTCTACAGAAGTGCAATGCGACGCCGGAGTTTCCGAGGAATAAAGTGGTCTTTTAGCCATGCAATAAAGATTGTGGTGTTGACATAAGCCGATTTTTCGGACATGTGGATAACAGAGCCAGGCGGCATATTATCTTCGTACTCGGCTTTTTTGTATTTTCCCTTAAGGATACAGACGGGTGGAAGAAAAGTTCCCTCAGCATTACAACAAGCGATGCACGATATTATTTCTCCTTTTTCTGAACACGTAGTCATAGAGACACTCTTTGAACCTTTTTTCTGCTACTACAACACCCGTCTTATTATTCATTTGCAGCCCAGTTTCATCGATATTATAAATGCAACTGGTTTTATTTAAAAGATTGTTTTCTTCGAGAGTTTGCTGGAGAAGTTCAAAATAGTTTCCTACTTCTACTCGATTCATCCCTTGACTTCGAGCAATGGAGACGCCCTCTGCTTTTCTGAGTAGGAATAAATTGGACCAGTCGTACCCTGCCCTTTCTTTTTCTTTGTTGAATTTATTTGGTATCTGAAGCTGTTCTGCAAAAAAAATGCAACTCTACGCACATCATCAATACTTAAAGGAAACCCAGATTGTTGCATTTTTTTTCAAATGAGTTACAGGCTTTAACTCGTTTCGCTCTCCCAACAGAGAATCAGGACCCATGCGCCCTTTAGTTGAATCATTTTTTTCAGCCTTTTTTCTAAGGTTTTCCTAGGAACCCCAAATTTCAGCGCTGCAGCATTAACCGACGACCCATTTCTTACAGCCTGCATGGCATTTTTTAAGTCATCTTGACTCCATGATCCTCTAGAAGATGTTTGTTGGCGCTTGTACCGAGTCGGCATCCTCTCTGAAACAAAATAATAATAATATTAATTTTGTAATATTCAGTTGGAGGAAATTTACTTTCCACGTTGCACTTTCACCTTAAAAAAAATGGTCATCTATACCAGAAATCTTTTGGCCATCTATCCCAATTGTACGGGAGAGATGGCCACTATATGTATCGCATGCAAAGTAATAGTACGACGCAAAAAGTGAGGTTGGACTCACCTGATGTGAAATACTACCTCCAGTACCGTGTAGAACAAAATCACAATTTAATCTATTTAACACGCGGAATTGTAGTGGTATACAATTTCTATTTTGACGAAATACTGAATTATTTGAGCAAAAATATGCCGGCAATTTCCACCATTTTAATGTTTGCGAGCGGCTGATACAGGAAGCCTGCGCATAGGGTTGATTAAGTTTACACCGGCAACTTTTTGGATGTTGGCCATCTCTCCCGTATGGCCATCTCACCCGGGTTTACCCTACATAATTGATAACATATTGCTATGTATATAAGATTGGCGCAATACGTCCTGATTTCTAGGTTGGAAATTGTGTTTATACATAAACTTTACCATTTCACCCCAAACGTTTTCTATCGGGTTGATATCGGGGCTTTTCGAAGGCCACGGCAGAACACGAATATGATTTTCTTCTAAATACTGTTGAACTATATGGGCCTTATGAATAGGAGCATTATCGTGTTGGAGTATAAAATCTTGGCCATATACTGCACCGACTGATGGTATCATAACTTGGTTTAGATATTACAATATAGTTGTGCATTGAGTCTTCCCTGTACTTGGCAAACTCCTGGGCCCCTTGCACTAATCCAGGCCCAAACTTTTATAGAAAAACGTCTACTTTGATTTGCCTTATGAGTATATTTTTCATCGTATCTTGTACCGGAAGGCCTGTAAACGCGGATTTTCTCATTGTTACACGATTGAAAGGGTTTTTCATCGGAAAATATTAAGTTTTCCCACATATTATTTTCTTTATGTATTCATGAGCAAATTCTACTCTTCTCCACCTATTTGCTTCAGTCAAAAATATTTTATTTGCAGCACAGCAACTTTTTATATCCGAACTACGAATTCTACTACGAGCTGTATTAGCCGAACCAGGAAAATATGTCTCTTCTTTAGCTTTTATTGCTGTTTCAAAGGGATGATCTCTTAGAAAATTAATTAACTCTATATCTTGAACAATACTTCCATATTCTGCAATTTTGTGCTTAGCCAACAACGCGGTGTTTTTGCTAATTCCCAATTCATCTGCAATGTTTCTTATTTGATGACCATCTCTCAATCGCGGGCATTTAAATATATATACATATTTTTTGACAGGTTCGTCAGTCACAAAAAATTAATCAAACTAGTAACTTCAAAACGAGCTAATAGTCCGGAAGATCTGCTGTGCTAGTTTTTTTTCGGCACCTGAAACCAAGAACTTTTTCCTAAAAGTCTAGGTGCTAAAAAGATACTTCTTTGTCCCAGAATTTTTTCGGCAGGATGGTACCTGAGATGTTGTGTTATTTGTAGTCCGTTTCTACTGAAAATCGGTATCTGGGGGTATTTAAGAATGCAAATTGTGAATTTTTAGTCAACCTAGAGAAATTTAAAATGCACTCAAAGATGACGGACGAAATTTGTCATCTGTACAGATCTGACTGAAAATCGGTGAATGCAGATTTTTCAGAGCACGTACTATGAATGTTTAGAATTTCTAAATAGCGGCGCTAACATGGCAGATCAACTTGTGATTCGGGCTAAAGTTATAAATTTGTATTCAACATTCAAAAAGCAATGCCAGCTTCAGTTTGACCCACAAATTACGCTTGTGCAGATTTGAAGAAAATTGGTAAATGGGGTATTTAAGAGTCCAAATTATAAATTTTGGTATTTAGAGGGCGAAAAAATCTGTGACAAATATTTTTTAATTATTTAGAAATTAAAAAACTTCGCTCTAGTAAAGTAAACTAAAAATATTAAATAAAATTTAGCAAGATATAAAAATGTATGTCTATATACTTTGAGCCCAGATATTACATAACCCTACTATAGAATATAGGCGTCGGTTACCAATGACAAAAAATTATTTAGTACCTACTTTTAGTTTTCAAATTTTATATACAATTACTTTCTCTACATCACTAATATAATTATAAATAAGTGCGTCACATGTTTACCAATAGATAAATCATCAAGATTCATTAAAACCTTCTTCTTCCAAAATGTTAAATCATCCTCAAGAAAAACGTGTCTGACTGCCTTGCCCTCTTATCTGAAATTAGGTTCGATGAAAACTACTTCAAAATACAAAAGTACAAAAACTCCAATTTCAAAGGCTCCTATGTAATATTCATAAGTCAGAATTTTCGTGAAATAATCTTAACAAGAGGTTGGAGATATAGCGGCTGTCTGATGCAGTGCAAGTTTCGCTTTTATACATTTCCGGTTTGATAGGTAAGAGATCGAATTTATCGAAAAAAATAAAAATATTTATTGCTACCTTAGCAACGTTTACTTTTCGCATTTTCTTAATAACTTCAGATGCTCTATGTCTTAGTCCGCCATTATGCGCTTGTCTCACTGGTTGTTGTTATGGAAAACAATAATGAAAAAATTGAAAAACAATACATAACTAAAAAAATATTGTGTCAAAATATGATATCTAATAAATTTCGTCTATAGTAGTTTTGTTTCCAAAAAAAAAACTAAATTAAAGACAATATTTTAAAAAACAAGTATCCACTTGTTTGAAACTCATACCAGAGAATTTATACAAACATCATGTCACAACGCCCCCTAGGCCTGTTAAAAATAACGTAGACAAAATAGTAAAGATGTGGTAATGGCATTTATTGAAGTGATTAAAAATTCTTCACGTTGGAACCCATTCTTTAAACGGCTTCGTATTTAATTCATAAATTAGTTCCTGGAAATATATTTGTTCTTTGGTTTAATTTTGTTACCTATGAATGGATGGGGGCGTCTATTCTTTATTTAGTCTGAGCTATAGATCAGCGTTACGAACCTCAGATTGGCAATCTAAGTCATTTCTTTTATTTACTTATATTATTTTTATTTGTTTTTTAGAGGAAAATTATTATGTACAATTATTTCTAAAGCACCCTGTATGCTTCAACTAAGATATGACAAAAAAATAAATACCTAAAGGTATTGTTTAACCGTAGCTCAAATTTCAGATTAAAATTGCTTTAGAGTTCGAAGAAATTCAGATTTATCTGAAGTCTTGTTTTCGTTAAAAAATACGTGTAGTTTCAGAAAAAGTGAAAAAATAAAGCGCATTTCATTTAAAATACCCATGTTGCTACCTGCGTTGCGTAGAAGCGGCAACACTGTAAGCCTGAAAACATTTTAAAAAGCTATAGTAGTTTTGTTTCCAAAAAAAAACTAAATTAAAGACAATATTTTAAAAAACAAGTATCCACTTGTTTGAAACTCATACCAGAGAATTTATACAAACATCATGTCACAACGCCCCCTAGGCCTGTTAAAAATAACGTAGACAAAATAGTAGAGATGTTGTAATGGCATTTATTGAAGTGATTAAAAATTCTTCACGTTGGAACCCATTCTTTAAACGGCTTGGTATTTTATTCATAAATTAGTTCCTGGAAATATATTTGTTCTCTGGTTTAATTTTGTTACCTATGAATGGATGGGGGCGTCTATTCTTTATTTAGTCTGAGCTATAGATCAGCATTACGAACCTCAGATTGGCAATCTAAGTCATTTCTTTTATTTACTTATATTATTTTTATTTATTTTTTTAGAGGTAAATTATTATGTACATTTATTTCTAAAGCACCCTGTATGCTTCAGCTAAGATATGACAAAAAAATCAAATACCTAAAGGTATTTTTTAACCGTAGCCCAAATTATAGATTAAAATTGCTTTAGAGTTCGAAAAATTCAGATTTATCTGAAGCTTTGTTTTCGTTAAGAAATACGTGTAGTTTCAAAAAAAGTGAAAAAATAAAGCGCATTTCATTTAAAATACCGATGTTGCTACCTGTGTTGGGTAGAAGCGGCAACACTGTAAGCCTGAAAACATTTTAAAAAGGTAACCGAAATTTTATGAAGGTCCATCCACCTATTCTCCAGAAACGTCTAAGGCTCCATCTACCGTGAATCACCCTGTATAGATATATATATATATATATATATATATATATATATATATATATATATTTATATATAGCTATTATTTCCGCGTCCGTACATATCGCTTTATAACCAACTTAGGGATGTCATGAGAGGCCTCTATTTTTTTCTTGGTGGACGCAGAATCAAAGCTAATATGAAAAATAATATTTAGGGAGAAGTTCATGCTACTTAACACCAGAGAGTGCTATCAGTGCCCGTGTATATTTTTCTGATGAATATATTTATCCACTTTAAGATGATTCGGCGTCCTACAAGCTGGCCACAGCGTTTAACATAAAAAACAGAGGCTGCTAATAATTTGGAATACATTTGGGTAGTTACCATTGTTAAGGTTAGATTTCCGAGTTTTTTGTACTTAGTTCTCGTTAGTTTTTAGTAAGAATGACGCATTTTCAAATTCACTGTTCATTTTCTCTCTCTAGTATCGAAACATTTCTAAAAGCTTTTTGACTTACATTTGTAAGCTCTTTAGTTTGGCCGTCACAAAAAATGGAATTTCGTTTTTTTTTTGTAAACTTCTGTTGTATTTAATTCTTATTTCGTGCCCTGTATACAAAATTACATTTTTTAAATTAATCCTATTTTCCATTTTCAACTTATTATTATTAAATTACCTAAAACTACACCTCGTACAAAAAATACTCAAATGTCTTTTTATCTTATATTTTTATGTTTTCCAATTAGGCTATCTTAGAAAATTTGATTTCAATTTTTTTTTGTGTTTTACCTTTAGTAAAAGGGAAGTATATATTGTAATCGTGAAAAATTCACCCTCCGATTTTTTTCAAATCCTCACGTTTCAGGGTCCCTAAATGCCGAAAAACATGTTATCTCAATTCCGTCGGTCTGTCTGTCTGTCTTCTTTAAAAAAAATACTATTAAAAAACTACTTACCCAATTTATTTCAAATTTCGCAAAAACATCAGGTATTATGTTGGAATCAACTGGCAATATTTTGGTACGAATCCAAGATAGCAAAACAAAATGCCGGCTTTATAAAATATTTAAAAACTGAGCCTCAAAAAACTGCTTAATGGTTTGATTTCAAATTGTGTGCGATAACTAATTGTGGTATAGGGACCAACTAGTTAAATTATGGTACTAATTCAAGATGGCCGAACAAGATAGCGGCCAAATAAAATGTTTGTAATCGTGAAAAAATCACCCTCTCAGGTTTTATACATCTTTACTTTTTAACATGTTATCTCAATTCCGTCGGTCTGTCTGTCTGTCTTCTTTAAAAAAAATACTATTAAAAAACTACTTACCCAATTTATTTCAAATTTCGCAAAAACATCAGGTATTATGTTGGAATCAACTGGCAATATTTTGGTACGAATCCAAGATAGCACAACAAAATGCCGGCTTTATAAAATATTTAAAAACTGAGCCTCAAAAAACTGCTTAATGGTTTGATTTCAAATTGTGTGCGATAACTAATTGTGGTATAGGGACCAACTAGTTAAATTATGGTACTAATTCAAGATGGCCGAACAAGATAGCGGCCAAATAAAATGTTTGTAATCGTGAAAAAATCACCCTCTCAGGTTTTATACATCTTTACTTTTTAACGGTCCTAGATGCCAAAAAAATATGTTTTATTAATTCCGTCGGTCCGTCTGTCGGTCTGTCTGTCTGTAAAGTGTTAATATTGGTTTCGTGCAGGATATAAAATATATGTATATTATTTTATTGTAAGAGAAAAACACGGTTGGCTATTTCCTAAAATGTTATTTTATAAATTTCTTAGATTCATTTCTCTCCAAATTGTATTTTTTTGCTTACTTCACTTTAAGGGAAAACAAGGAATAACGGAATGATGTTAGTATCTTACCATAAGGTAATGTGGAAAATCTCTCGAACAATCCTTATTAAAGCTGACGAAAAAAACAGAAAATTTGGTTAGCGAACTAACTTTGAATACACTAAAATTAATGCCAACAAAACAGAGCTACCAGAAGTCTAGTTATTTTTACAGGAATCTCCAAAGATATATTTGTTGAATTCCTTTCTAACAAAAATCAAAACAATGCAAAAGAAAGTGTACTTACTGAATGTAAATTTATTCAAGAGGCTTCATTGAAATTTAAATTCTCTTTTATTTTAATTTGAAATATGAGGAAACTATTTGTCTACCGCACAAATCCCACACTCCACGTCCTCATTCGTTTCCTAAACAAATATTTTACAGATTCAGATTACACTGGGGAACAAAAAAAAAACTTTTTTCTGCGGCATTAGTTTTTGTAGTAAATTTAGTGACATTAAACACAATAAGTCCTAACTACATATTTTGTTTGTTTAAATTGACTCTACTTTCGTTTACAGTTAGCGATAAAGCCTTTTATTCTATGCAACAGAAAGTGTTTATTTGTTGCCTTCGCGCCGACTTTACTTATCGCATCTAAGCGGGCCATGAAATAAAATCGAGTGCACAAATCTTTTTTGACAGTGACATTTCAGTCAGTTTAAAATTATTTTATTAGATATCAAGTGCTTTTTTGTCACTGTCTGAATTTTTTAAAAGAACGTATTTTTAATTGCTACTATTTCAGTTTGTTCATTAAGTCGTTTAAGTTGGTGTTAAATTTAAAAATAACAATGAATTCTTCACGCAAGAGTTGTGTGAACCATCCCGACAAATTTTGCTACATATGTGGAAAATTCTGTCAAGAAAAACAGCAAAGAAACATTAACGGTTTTGTAAAACAAGCATACCAAGCATATTTTGGCAAGTATCTTGGACAGCAGGATAAATGGTGGGTGCCTCATAAAGTTTGTAAATCTTGTGTAGAGTCACTTCGCTATAAAAAGCGTACTTGGGTTTTTCCAAATATACAGTCGGCTAAATCACCAGTGTTGCATAGTGACTCATTGCCAGTGCCGATATTTAGTACCTTGTCAAACGTTACTTGTGATGATGTCGAAATGATGGACATTCAAAGTGACAGCGACAGTGAAAGTGAATTCGAATATTATAGTGCAACTGCAACGGTGAGGGGTTTTTCACAAGGAGAGTTAAATGACTTGATTCGAGATTTAAATTTGTCTAAGAAATCAGCAGAGCTTCTTGCATCAAGACTTAAAGAAAAACAGTGCCTACAGCCTGAGGTAAACATAACATCTTATCGAACGAGAGAGAAAAACATTCTTCCGTATTTTACCGAGGAAAATAGTTTAGTATATTGTAACGATGTTTCCGGACTTCTACATTTAATGGATCTTTCCGAATACCGACCAGAAGATTGGCGGCTTTTTATAGACAGTTCTAAAAGAAGTCTAAAATGTGTTTTACTGCACAATGGAAATAGATTAGCTTCAATCCCGATAGGTCATTCTACCAAACTTAAAGAGGAATACCAAAACATTAAACTGGTTTTAGAGAAAATTTTGTTTGTACAACATCAGTGGTCTGTATGTGTGGATTTAAAAATGGTGAACTTTTTATTAGGTCAACAAGGTGGGTATACTAAATACCCCAGTTTTCTCTGTTTATGGGATAGTCGGGCAAAGCAAGAGCACTGGACTAGAAAGGACTGGCCGTCGAGAGAAAATATGACTGTTGGGAATGCCAATATTATTCACGAACCCCTAATTAGCCGGGAAAAAATCATTCTTCCGCCACTTCATATTAAACTTGGGCTCATGAAACAGTTCGTTAAAGCTCTGGATAAAAATGGTGATTGTTTTAAATATATTTGTCAAACATTTTCAAGCCTTAGCATGGAGAAATTAAAAGCAGGTATCTTTGATGGTCCCCAAATCCGCAATCTTATAAAAGACAAGAACTTTTTAAATCACATGAATGAGGTCGAAGCAGAAGCATGGAAAAGCTTTGTATCTGTTGTCAAAAACTTTTTGGGTAATCACAAGGCAGCAGAATATTGCGAAATTGTCACACAGATGTTAAAAACTTTTGAAAAACTAGGAGCTAACATGAGTATAAAAATTCATTTCTTGCATAGCCATTTGGATCGATTCCCGGATAACTTGGGCGATTACAGCGAAGAACAAGGAGAGCGGTTCCATCAGGATATAAAAATAATGGAAGAAAGATACCAAGGCCGGTGGGATCGTCATATGATGGCGGATTACTGCTGGACGTTACAAAGGGATTGCCCAGAACAAAGATACAAGAGACGGTCATACACCAAACGTTTCAACTAACTTTTTTTAGTATTTCAGTTTTATTGGCTTAGTTTTAATTTAATATAACATAATAAAATAGCTGGTGGCATTCAAAATATAGATATTCAATATAAATAATTTTATTTTTTTTTTGTTTTAATTTATATGACACTTTTTTTTATCTCAGAAACTAGAGTCAATTAAGATTTTTTCCCATACTCCTCGTATTTGGGGCAACACAATTACTCAAAATCGACTTTCAGAACCCGCGCCGCAGAATCACTGTTCCCCTGTGTTATCTATCTCTTTTAAGAAATTTAAATTTCATTCTTAACGAACCGTGTTTATCTAGTGTAACCATGACCATAATAACCAAGGCGACGCACAGTGGAACGAGGTATAGGGAAATATGGACATTGGCTGTTGTTTTAGAACTATTAGTGTGATTTGGATAATTTTGACCATTTTGAAACGAAACAACCTTTAAAGATTTAAATTCAGTCCCAAATTTGATTTTTTTCAAAATCGAAATACAGGGCGTTGAATAATGCACTGTCTTTTTGGATTTTTTAAAATACTTCAAAAGCGTAATAAATAGTGTATTAAGTTTTATTACATGTTATGACAACACAAAAATTCATTTTTTCTGATTAAATATTTTTTCAGTTCCACCAGTGGCGTTCGTCTAACAACAGTGTCCAATTATGTTTTGCAAAAAAAATTGTGGATCTAGTAAAAAAATGTTAAAAATGTACATTTGGGAGTTAAAATTAGACCTTCGTCAATAAAATATCGTTGACGTCCAATGTAAATATTAAGCACTTGATATACGAGGCATTTTAATATAATGTGGTCCACTAAGTAGATACGGTACACAGAGGAAAACTTTATTAGTAACCCTATACAAATCGAAATAATGTCATAAATTCGTGTATATACATATTTGAAAACCATATTAAGTATACTTGAAATGGTTGCAAATCAAGCAACCTTTATACAGGTTAAGCAAAAAAATCATTCAAAAGGAGATTACTTTAATTAAAAGTATTCGGGAAAAATATTATTAAGAAAACTTCGAATTAAAATATCCCAAATATATCCAATTCAAAATGCTCCCATTTAAAAAAAAAATTCAAATAAAAAAAAACTTATGAGTTCTTAGTGGCCTACATTGTACTACCATAAATATGGTCCGATTTTATTAAATTTAAGAGAATCCCTGTATAGAACGAATCGATTTACAAACACTAAGTATAGCAGAAAATTATTTTTGATTGAGAAGCTGCTCATTGCTGCTGGATTTTTAATTTTCACAATACAAAGGATATCTCATATAAAGCATTAATTCGAATTTAAATTATTATTTTAAATAAATTCTACTTTACCTCAAGGGAATTCTTCCAGCAGCAATCTGTTCCAAATAAAAGACTTTGCAGTGAATAACACAAAATATATAATAAAGTAGAAACAAACTTAAACACCAATAACGTAGAAAGCTGTCAGTCAAAGCTTATATTATCTAAATAATAACAAGTACACAATTTACTACAAAGCATATTCTTCATTTTTAGTACTATCTAGTAGCAACAATACTTCTGGTTGTAAGTTGTCAACATTTATTTTATTTCTAATTGGTCGGAGATTAGAAATAACTGGATCAGATGAAATTAGTAAATTGTTTAATATATCTTCGTTGGTAAATTTTCTGTTCCATTTCCGGGATCTGAGCTCTCTATACTTTCTGAAGTCTTTGTTTCTAGCTTCTGCTGCTTCCTCTGAAAGGTGCCCAATAGGTATAAATACATCTCTAATTATTTCAGCCCCATGAAATAAGATCTTATGGACCGTAGCTGGCATATAGTACCAGCTGTATAATCTAACATATAGCTGGGCGGTTTGTTTTGCATAGTTGTGAAATGCGTTAACATCTATGTTGCGACCAGAAGCTATAGCCTGTAGTATGACGTAAAATCTTTTGACTAAATGAGTATCCAAACCGGTAATTTCCGCAGATTTTGTAGTATTTCTGAAAAACTTTCTTGCGGTGTTACCGTCATTGGTTGTGCCAAATCCTTGTTTCACCATATCAACGTTTAGTCCCAATTCCCATTTAAACCTTTCTTGAATAATCATTTTGGTTTTTTTCTTCATATTTTTTTCTTCTATGGTTCTTGCTGACCATTTCTTAAATCTCATATTGTACGAAATATGGAGCAAACATTCAAAAGTTCGTATCCATGCGTGTAGCGAGGACATTCCTAATTTGTAATACTCCTGAATTGGTACTTTACGAGCTATTAAATCCAAATTGTTCATTTCTGTAGGTTTTGCTCCACAAATATAGCAATTCATTGTGGATTTTGATCCTGCTATTGTAGAACAAATTTTACCATCGATCATTGTTAAAAAAATTGTGTGTTTTATAGACGTAGTTTCAGAAAGTTCTGTATCATCCAGTAGATTGATTTCATCTTTTAAAGATTCCCATGCGTTATTTATTACCTCTTTAGATTCTTTTATAAACTGAAAGTTAATTGGGCGACAGTAAAACGGTGATGATGGCCGTGGATTTTCCCAAACAACAATTGACTCCTCGTTAGAAAAAACCAATTTAAGTGGAACATAGGCGGTCATAAAAATACTTGAGTCATCCGATTCACTGTTTTGAAAATTTTGCTTGTAGTTAGATTGGCCAGAAGCGCCATCAAATCCACATTTACCAAAAAGAGTGAGTCTGCCAGTGACACTATTCTCTAATGATTCTAGAATTCTCCTAACTGTGTGATCCAAAAGGGACTGCAAAGTAATTCGCGCAAACGTATCGGTAATCATAATGGAACTTTGTGGAGGGTAGCACTCACGTTTTGCTTGTTGAACCTGGTAATATGAAGGATACAGGAAACAACCTTCTAGCTCAGCAGATCTTCGTAAAGTTAAGTAGTCATTTTTTGAAAGTTTTAAGGAAACGTATATTGCTAGTGACTTTTCCTTTGAGTAGGAATGCTTGTGATACTTCTGAATGTTTTCACAAAAATGTCTTACTTTTTCTACGTGTTGGGGATGTTGAGATAAAAATTTAAATATTTTATTTATATCTTCATTTTTACAATTGCTCATTTTGGTAGTTATGGCAAAAGATAATTCTTCCACGTTTTCTTGCTTCAGGAAATTTGTTCTTCTTTTCTTTTGCCTTAACGAAAGATCTTCAAACCTCTTTCGTTTTTTCTGTAAAATATTCGATGCCGGTTTTATTGACTGAGACATTAAGACAAAACGAGGCCAAGCAAAGTCTCGTTTAATCCACAATTCGTTTTTCTTTAAAAAGTAATCATACGTACGGTTACATTCTCTCCATCTTTTTGACACATTTAGACAAAATTTTCTTAGGCACTCACTTAAAACGCAAGTCTCCGTTTCACTCAAATTGTCCAAATTAAGTTTTTTCACGGTAACACTCAGTAAAGTTTTAAAGTCACTTAAACTAACGTCCAACGATCTTAATTGTGTAAATAAATTAAAGTTACTTCTTAGTTCTTCCATATTTTACTTGAAATGAATTAATTAAACGTATTTTATAATGCACGCACCAAAAAAATAAGTAATACAATTTTTGACAGCTCATATACTGTGATAATGTAAACAATTTCTCCAAAGCCCACTATGCGCCAAGGCACTCTACGACCTATAAACTCCAAATAGGCGCTTAGTGGCGGCCAATCTTTTTATATTTGTTTTAAGAAACCTTTGAACTCAATAACAGATATAAAAGAAGTTTATGCATATTTAAGCATTTTTTTAAAAGTCAAGATAAATTTTAGTTTTATGCAATACACGTATCGTAGAAAACTTTTAAAAATCATTGGTGCTAAATAAGTGTTGATATTAAAGTAACTATGCAATTTGCAAGCTCATATATCACATAGAATAAAACTATAAAAAATAATATAAGTTTTTGTTTAATTACGAAATTATGCCGTTTAATTTGCAATAGTCAGTTTAATAGGAAAATCAAAAAAATAATTTTCTTCTCAGAAAACACCCCGTGTATTACTTATTAAGTTGTCAAAAAAAAAGTAAGAATTATTTCAAACAAATTTGATGTTTTTAGAAGATATTTATTTAAAAATATATATCAAGTTAGGAATTTTGCATAATTGCTGTATGTCCATCTAAATACATTGGCTCGATCCACTGTGCGACGGCTGTCAGCTCGCTAAAGTTTGAACCGTGCAATACAAAATTCATCGAACCTGTTCTTAGATGAAGGTAGCGATAATATTACTCGCTATCTTTTTCCTATTATGCAAAGATATCAAAACTGTACTATTATGGTTCATTTACTTTATTCTTGTTCAAGTTTGCTTAAACCTGTTCTGTGATTTCAGCTATGATATTTATTTATTTATTTTTGGACAAAAGGGACACAAACAGATACATACTGTATCTACTGAAGCAGGGGCGTGCAGTCCATGGAAGCAAGGGAAGCAGTGCTTCCCCAAAAAAAATTACAAAACATCTTCTAAAATGTAATTTTTGAAATAGGAAACCATTAATGTAGTTTATATTAAAAATGCTAAAATATTATCTTAATTATCAGGCCCCTAATAAATGCAGCTTTGACTCCGACCGAGCTACAACAGAAATCGAATGGAACCTATGCGGGCCGCTAGCTTTTCTGCAGTCAAGTCCTGTCTGTAAATCGAGCTAGAGGTTATTGAACTTTCCACCGGCTGTTTGCAATTTTAGCATTTCAGTCGCGTGCTTTAAGTGAAGCTATCATTGGAGTAGGTGCTTTGTTTGAACGGCTATCCGTGTGTTGTGTGATACGTACGTCGCGTCGTGCATGGTGCATGGAAAACAATAATACGGACGTGGTCATGTCAACTTCGGCTGTCGGTAATAACGTTGAAAATGTTGAAGAATTTAGTAAGAAGAGTGTGTGTGAATGTGTGATGTGTGTCTTAATATTAAAGGGATTTTCAACATTAAACTTCGCTAATAAGCTTCAAATAATTTCCAAAGGAAGGGCAAAACCGCTTATGAAAAATTTAACCACAAAAATGAAAAACTGTATTAGACTTTTTTATCCGGAAAAACAATACGAACAATTTAAATGGCTAACAGGGTGTAAAAATATAAGTAAATTATTTTGTTGACATTTTTACTTTCTGAAAATAAAAAAGGTCTCTGGAATAAAACTGGTTTTTCAGATTTAAATAATTTCAATAAAGCTGTAAAAAAACACATTATGTCCAAAGCGCATTTGCAGGCCGTCATAAGAGAAAAAGTCTTTGGCAAAACCAGAATTGAACACGACCATAATAAACAGTTGGAAATTAGTCACCGCTAACACAATGAACTAGTCGATAAAAATAGGCAAATATACAGAAACTTTCCCAAGTACTGTGTTTGTCCATTGTTTTGCTCATAAATTAAGTTTAGTTCTATCCCAGTCCATCAAGCACATTAAAGAGTGTAAAGTATTTTTCGTTACTTTAAGTGGCATGGCTGCTTTTTTTTTCCAAGTCAGCAAAACGTACACAAACTTTGGACTCCATTGTCCACAAACGATTGCCACCTAGTAGGAGCAACTATAATGGAAAACTTGTGTTAACAGTATCTGAAAATCGTGAATCACTGATTGAACTATTTGAGAATATAATAGAAAATAATGAAACGTGGGACTCAGAAGCAATAAATAGTTCGAGGGGTTTTGTGGACTGTTTGAAACGAGATTTTAATTTTAATTATTTGTTGAACATATTTTCAGAAATATTTCCATCCTCGGACAATGTTTTTAATATATTACAAACTAAAACAAATGATATTGCTTTTTGCCTAAAAAAAGTGGATGATTTTAAATCCATGTTAAGCCAAAAAGAGATGACTTTAACCTATTTGGGGAGAAAACGATGACGTTAAATGTAGAGCCACAAGCCAAGTGTCATCGAACAGACAAGGTCGGAGATGTTCAAACATCATACAGACGCCTCTTTTATGAAATAATCGATCAAATTCAGCAACAAATAAATTATAGAATTAACGGTTTAAATGATTTTAAATTCCTCGAGCTCTGCAATTTTAATGCATTTAAAGGAAAAACGTTTCCAAAAGATGCGTTTAAATCTCTTCTTCTTCATTATGGCCAGTTCTTCGACCGAGTGTTACTGCCATCTGAACTAAAAGTGATTTACGAAACTGATGACATTAGCGCAAAAAATAACGCTAAGGAACTAATGCAATTTTTAAAAGACAAGGAGCTGGAAGAAGACAATACCTGCCACAAGTTCATCAGTAGAACGCAATTTTTCAACACTTAAACGTATAAAGATTCAACGGGACAGGAGAGACTTTCGCATACATCGCTGTTGTCTATTGAAAATAAACTTCTCTAAAATATGTCGGAGCATCGACGTTTTTGTGATGACGTCATTGACGAATTTGCAAAAAATTATCGAAGAATCGAATTACATTACAAATAGGTAGGTTTCTGAAAATTACTTCCTTTTCTTAGAATTTCACCGCACGCCCCTGTACTGAAGTATCCACATATTTCAATAAAAAAAAATACCACTAAAAATTTAGAATTCCTATGCTTACTATAAGGTAATGACCTATTTACGATGAAATAATTACAATTAGAAAACAACATGAAAGTTAAGAATTATACACCAGCTGCAATTTCCATGAAGAAACCAAAAGTTATTTTACGCTCATAATATTACAAAGTTAGATGTAGCGATCCTACATTGTCTTTAAAATATGTTTCACCTTTCTAAGAGTCATAAAGAAAAAGTCAATCACAATACACATTACTCTGTCTTACTATTGGACAGAGCGGCGAGTTCTGAGCTGCGTATGTGTGCCTAAAAGGCAAGTGAAATAGTTCTCTCGTCCTTAGAGACCTTTGGGGGACATTAATATTAATTTGTTCCAGAATATTGCAACAATCTATAAAATTGTTTAAAATTTTAAATAAAAAACGTACATCAAAATTCTTCCGCCTACTTTCTGGTGACATCAAGTGAAAGTGATTCCGTGGCAGAGAATATCGTTATTGGGTGTAACAAATTTTTGTTTATAAGACAAATATTTTATAAATCTATTTTGAATATTCTTTAACCTGTTACTGAAGGTAATTTGCTGTGGACTAGCAAAGCACAATTTACTCAAAACAAACACATGACGGATTTAACGTTATCGAAGGTAATTTATTGTTTGTCTTTTTAGAAAAACTTTCTAGAGAAAGATTCTTTATACTAGTATAAATATTTTGATAGCAACGAATGTAAAAGATCTTTGAAAAGCCATTGTTCTATGTAGACGGATCAGAAATTGAAATATTTCTACTTCCATAAGTGTCAGAAAGGTCGGAAAAATGTTTGCTTAAATATTTTGGTTGTTTTTTTATCACTCTGTATCGTGAGATTTTTTTACGTGAGATTCAAAGGTTAAATCCTCATCGAAAGTTACGCCCAGATTTTTAGCTTGGCTAACAATTGAGATTGCGTTATTGCTATGCTATGTGTACTAAAATTTGTAGGTTTTGCTGCGACTGCTGCAGTTCTTACAGTAGCATTATTCCCTATCATTAATATTTAGGATTTTAAAGCATTAAGTTTGACTGCAAGTACAGCGCTAACATGTCAAACTTTTCCTAACAAAACAAAAGTCAAAAGGGAATACGCAGCCATTTTCAACAGGTCTCGACAATTTGTATGTACTACTTATTAAAACACAACTTTGATACTTGAATGAATTATTTAACGTCAAAGTCAAAGCATACTTCTGAGAAAACCTAACTTTGCAAAGTGATATGACACTCAAATCTTTTATGCACTTATGAAACATCACTAGACTGGACATTTTACGCTTTTTCCAAAAATCGGAAAATCCAATATGGCGGCCATAAGAAAAATAAAAGTTGAGGCAGGTTGCGGGGATAACAAAAGACGATAAAGAGGTGTCGTACAAGCCATGTTATTCTTCTTAAAAAGTGTCCCAATAATGTCACATTTTGACAGCTGTCAAATTTACCGTTTTGGATTTACTGGCGAAAAACGAGATCCACCATTTTCGGTTTTCTGGCGATATTTCCAAAACCAATTAACCGATCGTACATCTGAAATGCTAAGTTTCCCATAAAACTCTCCCCTTTAACCTTTTTTGTAGGTACAATAGGACCCGAGATCCCTATAACCGATTTTTTCGAATTTAACATTCTTATATGGGAAAACTTTTAAACCTTATAAAGTTAAAAATATACGAGAATATATGTATAATGATGACTAAACATTAATTTAATATATATTACCTTTCCATCATAATTAATTAATCAAAAAACGAACATCGGTTCATATTTAAAATAACACACGTTTTACAAAATCATCCTAAATTTTCCACCTTAGCAAAGTTGAAAATGTATTATGCGATCATTAATCTTGCTTTTTGTGCAATGGTACAGTGTAAAAATTTCACAATATAGGATTCCGTAGATAAAAATATGTGTTTCATTTGTTGAAAGTATTTGAAATAATCAGCTATGATAAATGAAGCAAACATTTTTGGAAAAGATATATTTAATTTTTTGCAGAATTATTGAACATATATTTTCATACAGCAGGATTCTACTTACTTAATTATATTGTACTCTTATTTAGATGATGATATTACCGGTGATACAGTAAATTTCTTGTGCTGAAGAAAATTTCACATCATTATATCAAAATCCTACAAGCGAGTCAGTATGAGCTTATTATAAGTCCATCAAGATTTCTTAAGAATTAATCAATAAACTGATTATAGAGAGTATAGGCGGGTTGTTATAATAATAAGAAGCAAAAGAGTAGACCCATAATTTTAAATTATCTCGGTTTTGATTCGATCGTTTTTTTTTTCATTCGCTCTTTTTTTTTATATGAATTTACGAAGCGTTTTTCTTTTTTACATACAAAACTGCTTTATTTTAATTCCTTTCCATGCACTTACATTCTTTATAAAAAAAGTTGAAAATTAAAATGCTTAAATGAAAACGCCTTCTTGTCGATGTCTGACTCAGGTAGAATTAAATTTGGTTTTCCCATCAACCACATAGACCTGTTTTTACATGGCCTGCTGGGTTTAGAATTTAGAAAATAATTTAAATTTAACCTTTTATTATTTGAATTATTTCCATTGTGGATGCCATGTTCTGATGTTAGATGGATTTGAGTCGAAACGTTTTTAATATTTCTATTTTTTAAATTTGGAAGATTAGATAAAAGAGCGTGTTTCTGTGTAATATGGCTCGTATTATTAAGAATTAGAAGTCAAATATGGTTCGTAGTTGGGATCATCCATGGCCTCTGGGTCACCTGTGAACTCAGAGAAAAAAATGTTAATATTGCTGGTTAAATTATTTAGATTAGACATTTTCTCCTAAAGGTGCGGTTTCATGCTATTGTGCCTCATGATGGTGAGAAAGCCCAACTGAAACGTCGGTTTTAACGGCATTTTGGGTATTAGTTATCTAATATAGAGTAAATTTGTCAACAAAAGACACGATAAATCTTTATTTTTCGAATATTATTTAAAGCTGAAATCATTAAAATATCTAAAAATTCTATTTAAAGACGATAATTCTGCGAATAAAAAAGTGTGCGCAAAGAATTTCCATGTGCAAAGTTCAACTTTGCGCACGCTCGTAGAAAAAAAACATGTTCTCTCAATTCTCTCAGTCTGTCTGTCTGTCACTTGGTCTATCGGTCTGTCTGTTCGCGGCATAGCTATAGACTTTTTTTATTGAAATTTTTAAGGGTCATATGGATAACATTTTGGTACAAATCAAATAGTCAAAACAAAATAAATAAATAAATTTTATTTCCTGTAGACTTACATAGTAAGTATGGGGATATTGTCACAAAAAAAACATTTCCAGTACCAGATATATATTTAATATGATTTTCTTTCAAGATTACATTTTAGGTACGATCAGACAAAAAATCTTTTAACCAGTTGTAAGCATTTCCCATAATACCATAGTTATTAAGATTAAAAAGCAATAGTTCAATATCAATCACTTTAAACGCTCTTTTTAAATTGAAAAAAAGACAAGCAGTATAATTATTATTGTCAATATTTCTCAGAATTTTATTGTACAAAGAAAGAATGGCGTCTTGAGTAGATACGCCTTTTCGAAAACCGAATTGATTAGAATTAAAGAAGTTTTTATTTTCTAAGAATGCAAGAAGTATTTTATAACATAGCAAAAATTTTTGAAAATACGGAAAGGAGGACAATGCCTCTATAGTTTAAAATATAATTTTTGTTTCTTTTCTTGAAAATAGGTTGAATAATTACATGGCTTAAAATTTTGGGGAAACTACTTTCAAAAAATGAGCAATTTATTAAATATGTCAGAGGTTCAACAACAAATTCAAGAACATGCTTTAAAAGAGAACAGGGTATTTCATCAAAACCACAAGAAAAGAGTCCGGTAGGTCAGTGTTCTTGTTTATATTCGTTTCATTTTTTATAACATGCCAAGCTGTTTTGGATCTGTTGTTGGAATTTATATATAGATTGTTGTTATATGTTTTTTTGGTCAAAGAGATTCTCGTCTGGTGTTCTTTTTTTAAACTTTTGTAATGCACTAATAGTCCGGGATCTGATGCATGTTTACGGAATTTAAACATTTCTCGTAAGAAATTACCTTCATCAATAATATCCGCGGAGAGCCACGGTTTTTTGTTTACTTTCTTTTTATTTTTGCACAGTTCCAAAGGAAAAGAGAATTTAAAATTTTTTACAATTATGTTAAAAATAAATTGAATTCACTGTCAAGACTATTGCACACAAATACAGATGACCAATCAACTTTAGAGCATTCTAATTTAAAACTATTAATATTGGATTCTTTAAATAATAATCTTTTTTGTACGGCTACAATAGCTTCTCTGGGATTCTGAAAGGAGAAATATATTAACCGCATATAATGGTCTGAAATATCAGTGTAAATAATTCGGGATGTTATCACTGTTGGATCAACTGAAGAGAAAATATTGTCAACGGTTGTTTTAGATCCATTTAGTACACGAGTATATTCAAATATTGTTTTTTTAAGACCAAACGAATGAAACAAATTTTCCTAAAATCTACATTCTCTACATTACGCAGACAAAATAACTAGAAATATTTTTGCAGACTGCAGATAAAAGTATCCGCATTTTCGGTTAACTGGTCGATATCTCCAGATGGGGCGCGATATAAGCAACCTATGTAAATAGAATTATTTTCAAAAAGTAGTTCACAAAAAGCAAATTCAAAATGTTGTTCATGATTTAGGTTAAGAAACTTATTGAAACGTTTAAACCTTATATCCTGCCGCACAAAGATTGCGACACCTCCACCTTTTAAAGAAGATCTATAAAGAAAACCAGCTAGCTGGTAAAAGTCAATATTAATTAAGGAAATTTCGTCATTGCCACACAAAGTTTCTGTGACACATACCACTGCCGGAGTGCCCAACCAATGCAGGAGCAGTTCAAATTCAGATACCTTGTTCCCAAGACTTCTGACATTAATATAGCAAATAGATAATGTTTTTATTTCGTAGTCATTGCTTAACTTACACGTTATCGGCGAGACCGTCTCTAGTGAGGGGCCAGGGAGGCCGGTGGTTGAAAATTTAGATTAACTTCCTGGATGTTTTCCTGTTTGTGTCCCTTCGGGAAGCGATATCTATTCATACAGGCACCGGAGGGCCAGATTGATGGATTGTACACCTTTTTTACATTTTTTATTGGAAAGGAGACGATAAAAAACTACTTCTATCTGTTTTGTTCAAATCTTTACATTCGAAAGTAATGTCTGGGGCTGTTTGTTTGAGAAACCTCGTAAGGTCACTACATTTAGTGTTCGTATCTACTCGATAAACATGAAGGAACCCTCGTTTAGAAACAGTTTTTATACCGGTATTGCTAGAGTTTGCACCTATTATTGATTTTCTTCTATTTCTGCGCTATTATCAGATTTGCAACAATCCGTATTTGTTTTGTTGTTTGTGATGGCAGACTTCAAGGTCGTTTCGCTCAATGCTCACTGACTCCTTTACTTGACTAAGAGTAATATAATTTTGATTCGAATTTACCGCCTTTTCTGAGCGCTGATTTTCAGTTTGACGAATCACTTCCGATGATTTCTCCGTAGGCTAGTAGTTAGATGGCGATACTTGAAGGTTATGATTGAATGTTGATTTTTTAAATTATGCCTGAAAATTAAGTGCACCATAGGTAGATACTGGTAAAATATAGGCGGGAATCCAATATGGTGGAACAAAAAGGCGCCAAATAAAAATGTTTCAAAAGACAGTATATATATTTCTAAATGACTATGTACTGAACTAAATTGGGTGAAACTTCGCTATTCCTAATAAAAGGAAAGATTCATATCCAGGAAGTTGCGGGTAAAGGAAATTTACCGATTTCTTATCTTAACTAATTTAAAATTATAAATATTCCTGGTACAATTCGACATTGAAGCAAAATTAGAAATGTAATAACAAAACTACTTCAAACGTATAAAGTGCCCGCGTAATTAATCCAACGTAAAAACTATTGTCCAATAATCTTATAGAAAAACCAAATTAATTTTAAGTCATAGGATATAAATACCCGTTACAGTTCTTTATATTATAGCGCGGCATCCCAAGAAGGTCTATGTAGAAAAAGTTAATGCACATTTCTGTGATCAGCAAAGCTGTCAGCCGACAATTACAGACCCGGAGAATCTTTACAGATGTTAGACCGTTCGCATTTAAATAGACGCGCAAAGAAAGGCACTAGAGTTTAATGTTAATTTATTCTTTGAGAACAATAATTGTATTTGAAGTATTGAGAAATAAAACTTTGCAGCATTAAGAATAACGACCTAAGGTAAATAAAATAAATATAAATTAGTCTCAATAATATTTTATTCACCATAGAATATGCTGTGCTACGTATAATACACATAAACTTAATTTTAAAGTGTGTTTATTTTTGCTCAATATTAATATACATTCCTTCAAATTTCCATTTAAATTTTATATTTTGTACCCCCAAAGAGTAAACTAAAAAATGGCAAAATGTCCCCCAAGTGAAATAGTTGATGACAATTATGATGTACCTATCCAAATAAGTAAAGTAAATATACCTTAATATAAAACTTTTTTGAAACAAGCTCTTATTTTTAACCGCTTCAAAAGAGGGGAAGGACATCAATTTGATGTTATGTATTTTTTTATGTATGTATTTGATATATTTATTATATATTTTGACGTATTAATAGATATTATATTAATTTGCCGTAATGAGATATTCGTTAAATGAAAAACTACAGATTGTAACGCTGTATTGTAAGTGTCAAGAAAACGCCAGTGAAGCAAGGAGAACACACATTGCCAATTTTCGTAGAATTATATCCGTAAAAACAATTATAAGTATTAAAAACCTATTTGAAGAAACAAAATCATTACATAACAAAAAACAGCAGTTAATATTAACGATAAAGTAACAAAATATAATAACTTATAATTTAAATGCTCAATGTGTATCCCATTATTCTCGAAGCAACATTGGTATCCTCTTTGCAGCCTTTGCGAACTTGCAGTTACAAATTCATTTTCTTGATTAAGTCTATTAATTTCGTTCACAATTTTTTCCACAATTTCATCAATATTTTCGTTTCTACTTTGGTATGCCACTTTCTTGAGATGCAAAGAAAGGTATCCAAAAGTGAAAGATCATGGCTACTGGCTGGCCAAGCGATGGTTCCATTCCTTCCAATCCGTTCAAAAAGTCTGTAACATCACGCGTGCCATTTGGAGGAGCTCCGTCTTGTTGCAAAATTAAATTCCGATATTCCTCCAAAGGCAATTCTTCTAAAAGGTTTTCAATATAATTTTGAAGGAAATTATTATATCGTGGACCACTTAGTGGTTCATTATAAAATATTGGACCCAAAAGTTTATTATTTTTAACACCACACCAAATATGAATGGAACTTCTCCCTTAAAATTTAATGGTTTGAACTATTCTCGGATTTTTTACAGCCCAGTGATGCGTATTGTGTCGATTAAACATTCCTGAGGAGGTAAACAAACAAATCAGAGTCGTTTTGTTGCCGTATTATAATTTGAGGCAAAACTTGAAAGCGACTTTCTTTCTGTGCAGCTGCTAAATGCTAAAGTGGAAGTATGTGGAAACGCCTGAGTTTATAAATTTGTAAAGTTCTGTGAACTATTCCCTAGCTAACCCTTCGACGTAGAGGTAGACGACCATACCAAATGCCCCGAACTGCATCCGAGATTGACTTAGTGGTATTTCTTATAAAATAATTTAAAATAGTTCTGTTTCAATATACTTTTCGTCTTGATTCCACCAATCCAATATTAATTTCTCCGTATGTTCCACAGATTTCTTCCAGTACTCCGGCGTAATATAATTTTTTGAATCTTGCCAAACAATTTGCACTTAATCTGGTGTAAGACCATTGTTCACTTGTTTCTCGTAGTATGATTTTGCCCCAGCCTATATTAATTCTGTAAAACCTCATGTCCATTTTCCCGTAATATTTCATCTACGGCATATATTGTTGGTTTTTTAATAGATTTTGCCATTAAAAGACGTTTTAGTTTCAGCATATTGGGTCAAGGATTTTTTTTTGTTTTATTAGCCATTCATAAATAGCACTTTTCTTCCAGGATGAAGTAGGTTGTTTATTTAAGATTCTTGATTGATAAGATGCATTGTCCAAAATGATTAAAGATGGAGCATCTAAATTTGGAATCAGTTGTTCTTTTAACCACTTTTCAAACAGTTCACAGTTCATATTATTATGGTAGTCCACAATTTTTGATCTTGAAGAAAACAGTAAACTTGCACCTGGGAGAAATCTTGTTAAAGAACCTGCATGCAAAATGATGAACCGTTTTCCCGTCCCACATCCCTTTTTTCTCTTGACTTGACACTTTTTACAGTCTCGTCTAAAAATACCACTTTTCTAAATTTTAAATTAACATTTTCCGTGTATTTCTTTAAAAACTGGATAAGCTAACTTGCTATATGTGGCAACTTGTATAAAAATCTTCGATTACAGTCCTTTTTATATCGAAAACCCAACATTTTTATTAATTTTGACAACGATTTTAGTCCAATTTCCAATATGCCTCGATTTTTTAAAACTTGAAGGGTTATATTAGTTTTTGATGTGTATAGATCGTAAATTGCATTACGAACATCCATTTATACATTGTCACTTAAGTCTTCTGTCTTTGGCTTTTTTCGTGTACATTTCTTAATCTTCTTCGGTAGTAAATTATGCTTTTTTTCATGCACAATTTTCTGCAAAGTCCTTATACCTATTCACAGAGCTTTTGCTACTGTCTCCTGGATATTGGCCAGTGAATTTACATTTTCGTAATATTTTATTAGATTTAATACCATTTTTTTCGTTTGTGGATGCAAAAAACCCGAAAATTGTTTTCTATTACTCATTTTGTCACTGACTTTGAAGTGACATCGCTCGAAGATTTTTGCAACTGCTGGTATTTATATATTTATCCTCTTTTTTCATATGAAAATATCATAGGTCTATCTAATTCATCTTCCGGATTTTATACGGAGGATCTGATTACACATAATAAAAGAAAAACAAACTTAAAAAGTTTGTCGTTGATAAATCGTATGACTTTTTGCTTTATTGGCATCATAAGATAGCTTATCAAAAACTAAGATATGAATGTGAAAGTTATTTTGCTCTAGGTCCACCCGTTCAGGTGCTATGACGGCTCAAAGAAACAAAAATGTCAATTTTCAAACCTCAATAAATCAAAAACCGTTGAAGATAGACATATAGTACCGTTACTAAAAAACACTTAGAATTGTGGGTGTTCCGTTTGAAAAATGCAACATCCTTTGCGTAAGTCTTTTGTTTCTCATTCAATTGTTTTTTGTTACGATTCTCGAATTCTTCGAGCTCAAATACATGGAATGGCTATTTTGAATTTCATTGAAAAATACGGGGAAAGTCAAAAACAATCCGTTTTTCCTCCAGAATGGCGGATCCTGTACATCGCTTACTAAGCGATGGTTTGACTAATTTTAATGAAATTTTCAGGAAATATTCGAAATGGCAGAAAAACGCCGTTTTGAACTTTTAACTCGATGTTACTTTGAACAATATATGCGTTCACCATTCTGTCGGGAAGGAAAACTATGTATATTACCATTGTATAATAAGACTTTAGCGTTTTCAAGATCCCAATTCCCGTACCTCGAATTTATAACACCCTGTATATTCATAACAGCAGACTATAGCAAAGTAAATCTTGTTTGCAATAAACTCGAAGTAAAGCTATGAGTATTTATCTACTGATATACTGGCTACCACAATATGAATAATCCCTCTGAACATAATGATTTTCTCGTCGATCTTTCACGTCAAAAACTTAGTCGATGATTTATTTAGACAATCCATTACTATTTAGAACAGGCTTCCTATAACCGCTCTATATTTATGTATATAAATGATTATGTTTAGTCGACTGAACTACATTCTTGTACATATTGAAGTTTCCTATGCTTAAACATAATAGGATTTGTACGATTAATATGTGCAAAGTCAACAGAGAAGGGGGCCGTCCTCACCACAACGACACAAAAGAGCTGCGGGTTTCCCCTATTCGCAAACAGAGGGTGAAATGTGGAGTTTACTACATAACCATTTATTAGAGTAGAACTTATTACTTTGCATAAGTTTATAAAAAACTTAACCGTACCATAGCTTGTACAGGGTTTTCGGTTATATTTTGAACGGGGTCTACACACTTTATTCTTAGAGGTAGAAAAAAATGTTAAATTCAAAAGTTGTTGGGTTCTGTCTAAACCGCCAGAATTTGCTAAAAAGATTAACAAATGATAATTGCAAATTAAAAAATTGAGCATCAATTTGGTTGTTATATGAGACCCTGTATATTTTTGATCTAAAACCTGGAAAAATCAAGTGCTCTGGCTCATATTAAATTTAAAATAGGCGGCTTTGATTTATATTGTTTTTATTTTAACATGGCCATTTTGTCACTGGTTTTGGGCACCTGATTTACTTAATTTCTTATCTTTATATTAAAAGTATATTTTATGACAAGAAAGAAGCGAACAGTCCAGAACGAAGAAAGAGATATGCAAATATTGTTATATTTTGAAGCTAATTTCTAATTATTATCAATGCTGTATTAAATCTGAACGAGACAAAATGGAAAGTTCACGAAACTCTAAAACATTACAAGTATAGAGATTATAAGTTGAGACCGGTATAGAACTTAACAAACTTAAACAAAATACAGAGGGTTGCGTTTTGCCGGGAAATGTTGGTAAGGATTCAGGGAGATGAAAATTTCGCCAAGAAAATTCTTTTTACAGATGAAGCTATATTTTTTTACGGCGGGGATGTTCAATAGGAGAAATAAACACTTTTGGGCAACTACCAATCATCAGAAAAAACAAATTGTAAAAAATCAGAGCCGAAAGTCTATTTTGGTTTGCGGCATTAAAGAAAACAAAGTTTTGGGGCCTATAGTCATACATGGTTGTTTAAATGGCCAAAGATATTTAAATTTATTACAAAATGAAATAGAACAAACTCTGGAAGAGTAATGTTATATAATACAATAATATACATACTACATAATATTACAGAATGCCTTAATGATAAATATGATTTCTGGATAGGAAGACACGGTGTTATAACTTGGCCTGCGAATAGCCCAGACTTTTCGCCTCTAGATTTCTTTTTTTGGGAAAATAAAATTTACTATAATACACCAACGATTGACTTTAAAGTGCGAGGCGAAATAAATAGTTTAAACGAAAATAGTCCACAGTTTACATTTCAAGCCATAACTGGTAGATTTAGACACAACTTAGAAAAATGTCTCAGAAATAACGGGGGTTGGATAGACTAAATAAAATCTATTTCATAAAAAATATTGTTTTGGTTTATTCATTGTTACTTCATATTTAATATCTTCGTTTCAACATGTTTAAATAAAAAAAACATGTAGCTTCATTTTCTTCCCGGTATCAATATTAAAACATCTATTTTAATACAGATAATTGTTTCATACAAATAACTCATTAAACTCAACTTAAATGATTTAATATTTGTAAATAAGTCCCGGACAAAATAAACAGTAAATATGTGTTAAATTGTAAACATTCAGAAATTATTTTTTAAGATTTTAATATTGTTATTCATTATTAAATAAATTTAAATTAAATTAAATTACGTCTATGCGGTAAAACAATTGCATTTTCTTTGTCAGAATAGAAATTAAGTTATTCTGAACATAGACAAATTATTAACTTGCGTTGCATTGACTTTTTCTTTACATTGACTTTTTATTTATGACTCTTAGAAAGGTGAAAAATATTTTAAAGACAATGTAAGATCGGCACAGCTAACTTTTGTAATATTATGAGCGTAAAATAACTTTTGGTTTCTTCTTGTAAATTGTAGCTGGTGTATAATTCTTAACTTTCATGTTGTTTTCTAATTGTAATTTTTTCATGGTAAATAGGTCATTACCTTATAGTTAGTATAGGAATTCTAAACTTTTAATGATATATTTTTTTATTGTAATATGTGGATGCTTCAGTAGATACAGTATGTATCTGTTTGTGTCCCTTTTGTCCAAAAATAAATAAATAAATATATTTTTGAAGTCAGAAAAAATGTCCTTTTCAACGAATTAAAAATTAACAGGCTGTCCAGCGCATAAAAATTAAAAAACCGTAAACTTCCAGGGAAATCGGTTTTAAATATTGTAAGGTTAGTTAGGTTAGCTTGGCGATGGCAAAAATATGCAGAATTACAGAATTTAAGTAATTCAACGGCGAGGTTCTTCTCGCGACATTTTTGGGTATCTGTAGCAAAGGTTCAAATTCAAGCGGTGTTGTTGGATTATGTTTTGTTAAGTACATATATAATAAATAATCAAAAAATAATACTCAGAAAGTAATATATACATATATATATATATATATATATATATATATATATATATATATATATATAGTCATAAAAACATACTTTAAACTAGCCTCCAGAAGGGCTGCAGCCCCTCTGGATACCCCTATGGTTAAACCCATAAGAATTGTACTCAATCAACATAGAGAAGATACGCGAAACGACGTACAGGGAAATCAACGCGGGAGAGGGAAGTAAACAAATAATGGTAATGGTTTCATCAGAGGTTTTGAACAGAACTGCGAGTCGACGTAACCTCACAAATTGACGCCGATATGACATTGGCGGCAAAGAAAATATAACTTGACAAAATAATTATTTTTACATCCGTTCGTTAGAAAGTATATCATACAAAAATAAATTTTTATATTTCAAATATCTTTACATTTTACATTACAATTATTGGAAATTATATTAAATAAGGTGGCTGTCCTGATATATATATATATATATATATATATATATATATATATATATATATTGTAAGTGGGGTTATTTTCTTGGACCTTTCTTGTGTATTGTTTGTATTTGTTTCTTGGTATATGATCCTCCAAAAAATTAAACAACTATTTTCACGTATTCATGTCTCATTTTAATAACGTTTCGGCTTTAATTTGAGCCTTTATCAAATTCTGCCATATTAGAAAGATTAAAATGGGTTTTAAAATTATAATATATGTATTATATATATATATATATATATATATATATATATATATATATATATATATATATATATATATATATATATATATATATATATATATATATATATATATATATATATATATATATATATATATATATATATATATATATATATATATATATATATATATATATATATATATATATATATATATATATATATATATATATATATATATATATATATATATATATATATATATATATATATATATATATATATATATATATATATATATATATATATATATATATATGATCCTCCAATTAAAACTTAAACAACTATTTTCACGTATTCATATCTCATTTTAATAACGTTTCGGCTATAACTTGAGCCTTTATCAAATTGATTGATTTTTTGGATTTGGTGTTTTAATTATTTATGTTTCAAATTAAAACCACTAACCCATAATACCATAAGAATTATTAGGCATTAGTCTAATTTAATCAAACTCCCTCAAGAATATCGACAACGTGCAAAGTCGACAAACTGCTTTTGTATTATATGTGTCTATTAACCTAATTTGAGTTCCATTATTGATCAAAATGCAGTGTGGCAACCTTTTGTAACCGTACACTATAAAAAGAGCTTGAGTAATTAAAAAATTCGTATACGTTCTTACGGAAAAAGAAACAAAAAATTATATAATAGTTGAAAGTAATTAAAACTCAGTACTTATAGGCAAGGTTTTTTCCAGTAGTAGTTTGTTTCTTCTGTTTGAGTTATTTTTCACAAAAACGCTGGAACACATGAAGTGGTTTAAATTGTCGTTAGTCTTTTTGTAATCTTTTAGCCCCCTCTCTGCAACCTCTTAATTTGTAGGCACCCTAACTTTATGAAATGGCAACATAGGCAATAGGCAAGGGCTCTATGAAAAGGTCTTCTAAAACTGAATCCGGCACTAGCAACAAATTAGGGGTCTGTTCATTTCGTACAGTAAAATGATTCCACATAAGTTTTTAGTTATTTAGATTTTTTCAAAAAAAACTTTCGAATTTTAAAATGATTTAATTTTGATTTTTCTTGATCGATTTACCTATAAATATATTTTTTCTTGAGTTCTGTCATTAACGGTTCCCGGGCTACTGCCTACGTCCACTATTATTAGACCACCCAGTATAGTGATACACGATTTACAAGTCCAGATTTTACAAGGGAAGCCAGCATCAGATCCAGTGAACGAGATTTATCAAAATTTTAATTTATGCAGTTCGACTTTGGGCTACTCGGGTATACCAAAAGTCTGTTTCCGTTTGTCATATTACTTTATACAGGGGCCGTCATTGTGAAGTATTATACAGGGCGTTTCCTAATTGCGTGCTGATGTTAAAGGGTATCTCAAAAGTCTTAACTTTTGAGATACAGGATGGTAAAGTTTAAAAAGAAAACATTTTTTTTTCATCCCAATCTGAGATATTGTAAGGAGCATACGGATTGACCCAAGTTAAGTACATATGCACGCCACTGGTAGAAATTTCAAAAATTGATTGATAATAAAAAATGCCCTTTTATGTATAAAAGACGTGTATCAAATTTCACACAGTTATTTATCTATAATAGCATCAGAATTAGGATTTAAAAAAATGTTTTTTTTTTTAAACCCTGTATCTCCAAAGTTAAGACTTTTAGGTTCATATTAAACTTTTTTTCTTAAAAAGGTCCAAGTATCACCCACCTTTAACAATGGCAGGCAATTAGGAAACGCCCTGTATAGTACTTCACAATGACGCCTCTCCTGTACAAAGTAATATGACAGACAAAGACAAACGGTCACTTTTGTTTGTTCACTAGAATCAGTGCTGGCTTCCCTACTATAACTACATTGATGTGTTAATTTTGGAAAAATATGAGTTCTGTAGTTTTTCAGATATTAATTGCATTATTAGATATTTTTTGACACCCGGTATTGAAGAGAAAACTAATTTATTAATTATTTTGAAGTAGTTTATTGACAGCTACTTTATGAACAATTTCAAAAAATATATGAAAAAAAACTATGTCATTTTTGAGGTTGACGGCTGTGATTCTAATGGTTCGATTCCTTCTAAATCGTTGTCTTCCTCTGAAATGATGAGGTTTCGTCGTCACTACTTGAAGATCCCAGTGTGATAACTAAATCATCAATAACCGTTTCAATTTTGCCTTCTACTTCCCAGTATTTAGCTTCAATAGAACGAATGTGTTTAACATACGATTTCCAATTTTTAGCCGATTGAGTGAATCGCTTCTAATGTTATTTTATTTAAATCTTTAATTGAAAGTTCACAGGTGTTGCGCTCTCGAATATATGTTTTTACTCATGTCCATGCAAGTTCAATAGGGTTGAGGTCGCACATGTATGGAGGCAGCCTTAAAGGTGTATGATCGAGGTTACGTAAATCACCACCGTCAATTTTATCTTTGTATGATAATCGGGGTCTTTTTTTACCAGGAGATTTTAAAGGTGAAGTAGAACATGAGCGATCATTATGTTCTCTTTGCATTTTTCTTACACTACTTTCCGAAACACCAGTGTAAAATGCAGCGCGTTCTGTTCGATTTTGAATTGGAATAGTCAAACTATTATTTTCAGCTTCTCTAGTACAGGTCTCTATAACGCTCGCAATAACTTCACGTGCACCGCTTCGAATTGTTTTTCCTCATTTGCTCGCCATCGTTACTTTGAAACAATAATTCGAATTCAACGCATTGCATTTATATAGAAATGAAAACAAATGCACGAAATGTATAGGCGCCACTGGAAATAGCTTGAACCCTCTAGCGGCATGTGCATGGAGACTCTAGGCACATCCCAATTACAAGTGGACCAGTGCGAAATTTACTAAATCCTCGATTAATTTTCCGTACCGCTTAGCTGGCGCACTTTATGGGTGAAGCGGCAAACTATTACAACAAATACTAAAAATCGATAAAAATGCGCTCTCACACATCTTTATCAAAAGTTCTTGGCCTACGGGTTTGCAGCCGGAAATCACCGGAGCCCCGATAGGTGGTGCTAAATGTTACATTTAACTTGTAGTACTGTTTCATTATGATAGACGTTTCGTTTTCGATTTTGTCATATCGAGCAATCTGTTATTTCAGATCTCCCTGGGTACAAGCCTGCCTGATGAGGGTAGAGGCCCAGAAATCATGATCGCAGGAGGGTACCCTGTGACATAATCGAAAACAATTCTCCTTTTAGGCCGTTTTGCACCTGCAGAAATTATATATTTCTGCTATTATACATATTACAACAAATAAAATAACATAAAATTACACCAATTTTACTTTTCCGCTTGCTTAAGACTATTAACCTTTATTTTAAGGACCGCCCGGTTTTCTTTCGTGTCCCGCACTATACAAGGCCAAAAAGTCCTGAAAGAAAGTATTTGTATAGAGCTGGGATAACAAGTATAATAAATTAGTAGTAGTATATTCTTTTTCGTTAAGGCGACTTAGATCAGTTAACAAAGTTTCATCATTTGGATGTATTGAAAAAATTTTATATTAGAAACAAAGGTTAAAACACTTATTTAGTAAATATCATGTATAAGAGCAAATCAGTTATAAAATTACAAATTAGTTTTTTTAAAAAATCTACACAGCTCGTTATTTTACGGAAATAACACGCACGTTGTTAATTTCTCTCCAATTAATTATCATCTGGCGCTCATTAATAATTATTCAAATAAACTCTTGGCATTCAATTATCTTACTGCACTTATAAGAACAAACTACCTTTCGCGGTGTATGGCTTCAATTCAAACTACTACCAAGAACAGCAATTAGTTGTTTAATGTTCAAATATCAAAGTTGAAGAATTCGCAGGCGGCAATGCACGAAGAACTCGACGAACAGTAATTAAAGAATGAAACAACTGCCCGTGACTATTTGAAAAAGAAAAAGGTAAAATAACAGAATTTAAAAGAATGCTGTTGTCTGTGTATCGATTCCACTCTTGGTTAACTTTTGTATTATTGGTTTGGATTTCAAGAACTGTCATCAAATTTCAGAACTTTACAATTGTGCGTCCCAAATTGACATGATTTATCAGTCCGTTTGTTTGTCTGTGTGTCAGTTCGGCAGTAGGTAAAACAACAACTTACCATATAGAATTTAGATTTTAGTCAAAAGTTAAGGATTATATGGGGATGCCCTGTTAATATTTTGGTAAAAATCCAATATTCCGGAACAAGTTGGCAGCCTAGTGAAACGTTAAAAAAAGTATTACTAAAAATACTAATTATCCAGTTTACGTCAAATTTTGCACAAAAATCAATTTAGGAGTGGTATGAATCTAATGTAGCAAAACAATATGGTGCCCTAACAAAATATTTAAAAAATCAGCTTGAAAAAACTACTTATTATGTTTAAATTGTGTGCAAGCATTTAGTCGATATAGAGGTAAACTTTTTCAAGATGGCAAAATCAAAATGGCGGCCAAACAATTTTTTTTTCAAAATCCATATAAAAATATCTTATTCAAATGAATTTAATCGTAATAAATGGATCAACTGGTATGAATTCAATATGACGTAACAAAATGGCAGTGTGCGCACCTATTGAATCGAATTTATTTTGAACAATGCTAAAAATCAAGTGTTGTATAAATAGAAACTGCTAAAATATTGGAAGGAGTTCAATATGACGAAACAAAATGGCGCCTAATAAAATGTTTGAAGAAACCATATGTATGCATTACTAAACGACTCTGCCAGTGGCGTGTGGTGAAATTTTAAGAAAGGGAAGCAATTTTTAGAAACTTGCCTATTTGTAATGTAATTCGATTTTTCGATCATTTTTTGCAAATTCGTCAATGACGTCATCATAAAAACGTCGATGCTCCGACATATTTTGGAGAAGTTTATTTTCAATGGACAACAGCAATGTATGCGAAAGTCTCTCCTGCCCCGTTGAATTTCTCACAAAATTTTTAATACGTTTAAGTGTTGAAGAATTGCGTTCTACTGATGAACTTGTGGCAGGTATTGTCAATACTAATGCACACAATTTCAACACTTCGGTGTAGGCATCTTCCAGCTCCTTGTCTTTTAAAAACTGCATTAGTTCGTTAGCGTTATTTTTTGCGCTAATGTCATCAGTTTTGTATTTTAGTTCAGATCGCAGTAACACTCGGTCGAAAAACTGGCCATAATGAAGAAGAAGAGATTTAAACGCATCTTTTGGAAAAGTTTAAATGCATCAAAATTACAAAGCTCAAGGAATTTAAAATCATTTAAACCGTTAAATCTATAGTTTATTTGTTGCCGAATTTAATCGATTATTTCATAAAAGAGGCGTCTGTATGATGTTTGAACATCTCCCACATTATCTGTTTGAAGGCGTTTGGCTTGTCGCTCTACATTTAACGTCATTGTTTTCTCCCAAAATAGGTCAAAGTCATCTCTTTTTTGGCTTAACATGGACTTAAAATCATCCACTTTTTTACGCAAAAAGCAATATCGTTTGTTTTAGTTTGTAATATATTAAAAACATTGTCCGAGAATAGGAATATTCCTGAAAATATGTTCAGCAAATAATTAATTAAAATCTCGTTTCAAACAGTCCAAAAACCCCCTCGAACTATTTATTGCTTCTGAGTCCCACGTTTCATTATCTTCTATTATGTTCTCAAATAGTTCAATCACTGATTCACGATTTTCAGATGCTGTTAACACAATTCTTCCATTATAGTTCCACCTAGTAGGAGCTACTTTGGGCAATCGTTTGTGGACAATGGAGTCCAAAGCCTGTGTACGTTTTGTTGACTTGGAAAAGAAAGCAGCCATGCCACTTAAAGTAACGAAAAATACTTTACCCTCTTTAATGTGATTGATAGCCTGGGATAAAACTAAATTTAATTTATGAGCAAAACAATGGACAAACACAGCACTTGGGAAAGTTTCTCGAACTTTAGCTTACAGACCCCCTAATTGTCCTGCCATCACTGCAGCTCCATCATAGCTTTGAGCAACTAATTTTTTCTCTCCATTAATTTCTTTAGGAACGTTATAAACTACGGCAAATAATGCATCTGCTGTACGATTTTCGGACACATTCTTTAAACCTAAAAATCGCTCTTGAATACTTCCGTCTGTTTTAACGTAGCGTATTACTAAAGTTGATTGGCTAAAATAAGTGATATCAGTTGTTTCGTCCAGAACAATAGCAATCAACGCGCCTCGCCAATCTCCTGCTTAATTATTTTATAATGGTTGCAACAGCGGAAATTAAATCATTCTGGATTCGATTCGACGTTCCGCGAAAAACGCTAGACTGCTCTAAATGATTTTTTAAGCAATCATCATATTTAGCGATAGCTTCCGCCCCCACTTAAAGCACGCGACTGAAATGCAAAAATTGCAAACAGATGGGGGAAAGTTCAATAACCTCTGGCTCTATTCACAGGAAATCAAGCATACAGGACTTGGCTGCAGAGAAGCTAGCGGCCCGCATAAGTTCTATTCCATTTTCTATTGTCGCGCGGTCGGAGTTAAGGCCGCATTTATTATGAGCTTGATAATTAAGATATTATTTTAGCTTTTATAATATAAACTAAATTAATGGTTTCCTATTTCAAAAATTACATTTTAAAAGATGTTTTGTAATTTTTTTTTGGGGAAGCACTGCTTACCTTGCTTCCATGGACTGCGCGCCCCTGGACTCTGCAGTGAACTAAATTGGGTCACACTTCACTATTCCTAATAAAACGAAAGATTCATAACGACGGAAGTTCCAGGTAAAAGAAATTTACCCTTTTTTATATTTTAAGGTACGTTTGACAAATTTTTTTTGTAGTAACTATGCGAGGAATTTTAATTGAAGTTGTGCAAGACTTTAGAGACGCATTGTATATTATTATGCATGAAGGATTTTATTAGAAAATATTTTTAATAAAAATCATATTTGCCTGATCCTTTTCCCATGCACTATTGGCATTATTTATTTAGAACACTTTGTAATTAAATCATATTGTTGACTTTTTTACCTAAATATGTAAAAACAGTATCTAACTGCGTTCTATATATTAACCCAGGGTTCGATCTAGGATAATATAGAGGAGGGGATAAAAAAAAATACTATATATGAAGTAAAATGCTTATATTTTTTATTTTTCGATAGTCGAATTTTATTAAGGTATTTAAACTCATAAAACAGATAAAGAGTGGTATTCTGCTTAGGGCGAGGCGATGCCCCTTTCGGTCCCCCTCTAAATCCGCCACTGACAGCAAAATACCTTCCTGCTGTTTTTTTACTAAAAAGTAATATGACTTTCAAGATAATAATTCAAAATTATATTATTTACAAAAATCCCCTGCAGATTTAAATATAACAATACCCTAAGGAAAATGTCTTTTTCTAAGGATATTATTTTTGATGCCTTCAAACGCTAGAGATGTACGCTTCGCATATGGGAACATAAAATTTTATACCTCAAATAAAGACGCTGGCCCGTGTTACACACAAAAGGAGTTTTATTAGATCAACTGGAATATTATCCGTCATCTTTGCTTTTTTCCACTTATTCATCCAGATTTTGACAGAAAAACATCTTAATTCAAAGATATGAGGTTGATATTGTTATAGCCATTTTTCTTTATTAGTTTAAGTAATGGAAATTCATAACTCGTGTTTTTTTTTAGTCTTAGTTCACCGCATTGTGTTTGTTTCGGATACAAAAGTAAAGCTACAAATTATTTCATACAAATTCATACGAAAATTAGAAATTTTTCCAAATGAATTTTATAATTGGACGTAATCGAAAATCAAACAATAAAATGTCATAGTAGGCGTCGCGCGTTGCTTTGTGCTGCTAGAATATTAGTTACAATTTGTCCAATTGCATTGTAAAACAGTATAAACAAAACAGTTTTATTTATATACCGGACCAACTTGAACACGAGTGGACTTTTAACGTCTTATAAACCAACGTAGAAAAAATTTCCTGATTAGATAAGAAAATTGAATTTTATAAAGGAGATAAATTATATAGCAATTTTTCTTTCTTAGTTTCATAAATAAAAATTTTAGCCTTATTTTTCTGTGTTGTATAATATATACATGTATATATATATATATATATATATATATATATATATATATATATATAGACAGAGTGTCCCACGACGAAATGCGGCGATCGATTTCTCAGAAAGTAGGCTTTGGACAAATTTGAAATTTTGGCTAACTAAAGTCGATGGAGGCAATTCGCGCAAAATATTATCAAGATGGCGGCACTTTCTTTAAAAAAAAAACACCCTGTATATTATCGAATTTTTGGATTCCTCGAAAAATTCTAAGTATATTTCATGTATAATATCCTATACCTAAGTTCAACTGTTTTTGAGATATTTTGAATTTGATGTAAAAAATGACGTTTGCAGGTCTAGACATAACTATAAATATTTGCTTATCGAAGTCTCTATTTTTTATTTGCGGTTGGCTTCCTTGTCCAAAAGGGTGCACTTTAGTGGCCTTTGCTGATATTTTTATAAATAAATATGGGGTGATCAAAAACTGACATTATCAATATACTTTAAAAAATCGTTAAAAGTTACTTTTTTCAAATGGAAACCCCGAATTTTTATAATTTTATCTTATTTAACACTTAAAATAAGGGTGACTTTGTATAAAGTTGTCTATTCCAAAAATTTGTAGTTTTTGAGTTATTGACGATTTAACATTTTTTATTCTAATAATGCCAGACGGCTTCTAAGTTTTCTTGTTAGTTGGCCATGACAGGGAGGCCTGGCGAGAACAAAACCAATTGGTTACTATAGAAACGTAATATTTATTGTCTTTTGACAATTACCTACTAAAATATTGTTTATTTATTATAGTAATTATAATAATTATTAAACTAATAATCACGCCGGCCGGGGCGATTAAATTACACACGAGGATTATTTGAATTTATTTATTATCTATGGGGAATCTAACAGAGTTTTAACAAGAACATGCCAGATATTTGCTAATAGATATCCAGATAAACAGAAACCGTCACCGAACAGCGTTAAACAAATGTTAGAAAACTATAAAAATTTTGGAAATGTCAAGGCAAAAATTAATAAGAGGAAGCCCCTTTTTGATAATGAAAATGTCGAGATTGCAATTCTAGGAAATTTTGCAGCATATCCAATGACATCCCTGTTAAAACATAACTTCCAACCTTATTTAATATTATTGGTCCAACATCTAAAAGACACTGATTTGCCAAAAAGAGTACAGTTTTGCGAGTTTATTTTAACAATGGTACAAGATAACCCTAGATTTTTGGACAATATAATTTGGGCCGATGAAGCAAAATTTACTAAAAATGACCTTTTTAGTACACACAATTCCCATTTTTGGAGTGATTCGAATCCTTATGCAGTAAGATCGCGAAACTTTCAAGAATCCTGGCAATTTAATGTATTTTGTGCAGTAAGGAAGGATGGAATAATAAAACTGAATGTTTACGAAGAAAATTTGAGTAGTAGTTATACATTGCCTAAACACAAGGACTTTTTTAATGAAAAATAATCCATTTAGGTAATATTAGAATAATTTTTTTTATCAATTTAGCGTCAATCCAAAATTAGATAAATCATTTAGTAAATATTATTACATACATAAATTAAATTAAATTATTTATACAGGTCACAGTACACTACTTCATACAAATACTGGTCCACATACGGTAACACATCATATCTAAAAAAATATATGGTCCCAAGTTTTATAGGAAAGTTATCTTTAGTTAGATATTTACAAGCTATTTATACAGGGTACTTTTGAAAGTCATAAAATACTAAACCTTCATTTTTTTATTGAGCACTCTTCAGATTAAATTAATTGACTTTTGATGTATTTTGTTTCTTCTTAAATCAATAAATCAATGAATATTATCAAAGCATTTCTTTCCGTAAAATTATGTGTATAAACTTTTGTTGGAGAAAGATATCTGAATATTCTTGAAGAGTTGGACGAATATTTAAGTAATTTACCTTTGGCAGAACATAGTCAAATTTTCTACCAACACGATGGCGCCGCACCACAGAACCGTTGCAGTTACTAACTTTTTACAAGCTACGTTTTACGACAAGTGGATTGCCAACAATGGACCTTTTCTGTGGCCTCCTCGCTCCCCCGATCTGACAGTCTTAGACTATTTTATATGGGGAACGATAAAAGGAATCGTTTATTTTAATCCAGTAACAACGAAAGAGGACTGTATGGCAAGGGTAAGGGACGCGTTCGAAAGTTTATCTCAAGCTTCAATTAGAGCGGCCACCCACGAGGGATTTATTCGGAGATGCGAAAAATGTTTGGAAGTACAAGGTGGACATTTTCAACATTTCTTGGAAAAATAAGTTGTGCTCTTCTGTAGACTAGACTATAATGGGAATAGGCTTTCTTTAATTAATTTTTGTCTTCACGGTTTCAACACTTTTATAGTTTTCCAACATTTGTTTAACGCTGTTCGGCGATGGTTTCTGTTTAACTGGATATCTATCAGCAAATATCTGGCATGTTCTTGTTAAAACTCTGTTAGATTCCCCATAGATAATAAATCAATTCAAATAATCTTCGTGTGTGTAATTTAATCGCCCCGGCATGATTATTAGTTTAATAATTATTATAATTACTGTAATAAATAAATAATATTTTAGTAGGTAATTGTCAAACGACAACAAATATTACGTTTCTATAGTAACCAATTGGTTTTGTTCTCGCCAGGGCTCCCCGTCATGGCCAACTAACTAACATGAAAACTTAGAAGCCGTCTGGTATTATTAGAATAAAAAATGTTAAATCGTCAATAACTCAAAAACTACAAATTTTTGGAATAGAAAACTTTATACAAAGTCACCCTTATTTTAAGTGTTAAATAAGATAAAATTATAAAAATTGGGGGTTTCCATTTGAAAAAAAGTAACTCTTAACGATTTTTTAAAGTATAATTATAATGTCAGTTTATGATTACCCTATATTTATTTACTATAAAAATATCAGCACAGGCCACTAAAGTGTACCCTTTTGGACAAGGAAGCCAACCGCAAACAAATAATAGAGACTTCGATAAGCAGATATTTTTAGTTATGTCTAGAGCTGCAAACGTCATTTTTTAGATCGAATTCAAAATATCTCAAAAACAGTTGAACTTAGGTTTAGGATATTATACATGAAATATACCTAGAATTTTTCGAGGAATCCAAAAATTCGATTATATACAGGGTGTTTCATTTAAAATAAGAAAGTTGACGTCTACTTCCGGTATAACCGGAAGTGCCGCCATCTTGAAAAGATTTTGCGCGAATTGCCCCCATCGACTTTAGATAGCTGCCAATGTTTCAAATTTTTCTAAAGCCTACTTTCTGAGAAATTGATCGCCGCAGTATATAGACCCTGTATATATATATATATATATATATATATATATATATATATATATATATATATATATATATATATATATACGTTACACTTTTACAGTAACTAATTATGATTTTGCTAATTATATTTTGTCATTCACCAAGATGTCAGGAACTAAGTTTTTGGAAGTTATTTAGATTCTTTGACTATTTTCATTATTATAAGTACTTAATATTGTATAACTGACAGCTTGGTATATTATATACATTTTATGTTTTATATTTACAGATGCTGAGGGTCTGGTTGTTGAAGCTTTCTTTAATGCCCACATATAAAAGGGCCATGTTTTTATAAGAATTTCATTATTAGATGTTCATTCACCTATAGTTTTCTATTATCTTACCTTCACATAATTTTGATCAGAAACAAATCCGTTATAAAAAACCTAGTTGGGTATGAGTTGTTGTGATACAAACTAAACAAGATATTTCCAATATTTCCATTGTAGCCTGGTAACGCTAAATAAATTAGAAACATTTGGTATATACCTCCAATTTCGTTTGTCGCCTTTTAAAATCTCGTTCAGTTCATTAAATGATTTGTCCTTTTGATAAAATGAAGTTTAAGATGTCACCTATATTGTTAAATTTCCGGTAAGCACATGTCAGGGGTTCATTAAGCAAGGGTTTGTGTTATTTATTTAAGTAGTTCTCCAAATAATGGTTGGTTTAAAAAGCCTTGTTTATTTTCGTTTTATAAATTGGGTTAAGTGACAACAAAGTTTGACGTTTTACTGTGTGCGGCGACGCTAAAATTCTTGCTTTGGCCTTTTCCATGAATGACTAAAAGCCATACGATTCCGTCCGACCACTTTACTTTCATTTTTATAAAAACCTAACATTTTAAAGATTTAATTATTTAGGACGAGGCTCACGTAAAGATTAGAGGAAAATATTAAAAAATAACAGCATAAATTATTCAAAAATTAATATTTGAATTTAATGAATGTTAAGATTCATTGTAATAAATAATGTATTCTGAGTTGCCTATCTTTTTAAAAATCTTTTATTTTGGTCAACTTATTTAACCTTAATAAATAAGGGGAAAGAGACAAAATATAGGGACATTAAAATCAAGTTTTGCATGGAGCACTTTCAACAGTTTAGTTGTTTGGCCAAATTCCTACGTTTAACATAACGTTAAACTTTTTTTTTCCTTACTAAACCTTAGCTGAAAATCGTCTTGGAACGAGTTCGTTCTATTTCGTTTTGACTGTGGCCGTAAAACTACCTTTAAAAAGGCTGGTCCTGTTTTATAGTTATTTTAAATTTTGTGTTAAACAGTGGTCAAATAACAGCCAGGTAATTATTATTTTAATTTATTTAGCAAGGTTCATTCATTTAATTTTAATTTATACAATAGGCTACAATGGATTTTTTCTCTTTTTTACAGCTCAACGGCCACATAGCAAATAGCACATTTTAGTGCACATTGAACTTATTAGCACATAGCACATCGCTATTAAAACCTTGCATCTTAGTGCACGTTTGCTTTTTATAGCCTTTAAAGCATTTTGAACATTTTTGCACCCACATGATTGTGAGGTACTTTTCACGAGAAACAACTGGTTGAAGCAAATAACCCTAAAGGTTGGGGTTACCTTTGAAGTTGAAGCAGTAATTCTACATTAAGAAAGAGCCCCCTCTTTACCGAAGAGGTGTTGGAATTTTACCTCTAGCCCAACAACCAGGCCCCAGTAACTCCAGTTTTCCTGCCAGTTGGTGAGATTTTTAAAAAAGCTTTATATTACAGTAGTACCTTTTATTGATCAATTTATCTTTTTCAAATTACTACACATATTTCTATTTAAAAACAATTTAAACTACATTCTCTCGTTAACAAGTATTTTTTTTTTAAATAAAGCAATTCATAATATTAAATAGCGTTTTGCTGGTTGTTTCAGTACCTTTACGAACACACGGGTAAGGGGTGTATGAAGACAGTGCAGTAAGTTCTGTTTTACGTGTGTTGGCGCCCTTCTTTCATATTTATAATTTTCACTTGCCTCCTTCATACACCAAAGAAAAGGATTGAAAATTTTGAACTCCCCCAAAGCCGAACTACCGTATAAGCTAGCCAACGGGTCGTAAGTGCAAACTTTTATTATTGCACTTACGTAAGAACTCTTTATAACGTGGCTTTTATAACACCGGAGTTTACGTTATAATATATATATATATATATATATATATATATATATATATATATATGTATATATTTATATATATATATATATATATATATATATATATATATATATATATATTTATATATATATATATATATATATATATATATATATATATATATATATATATATATCGAATGAAATACCAAATCTTAAATTGCCATTTATTTGACATTTCGCCCTGATATTTTGGGCATCTTCAGATTTTTTTTAATAATGCTAAAAATATAAAAATTATTTGCGTTATTATTTAAAATTAATACATGTAGAATATTTGCAATTAAGAAAACAACGACTGAACATTTATGAGATACACTGTATATAAAACACTGTCAAATGTTAAAACATATTTACAATTTAGAATTCAATACAATTTCTATAAATATCACGAAAGTACATACCTTGAAATAAACAGCTATTTGTTATTAAAGAATTTGTGCGTTCTGTCGGAAATTATTGTGTAACTAATATTATTCGATACAAAACAGTTTTTTTTATTTCACTTAGTGTTAGCTATTTGTTATTAAAGCATTTGTGCATTCTGTCGGAAATTATTGTTGAACTAATATTATTCGATACAAAACAGTTGTTTTTTTATTTTACTTATTGGATCACTTCCTTAAGGGGGAACTGCACGCAGTATTATGGATCATTTGCAAGACTGCAATATTATGTTAAAACTATAAGAGATATGTATTAGCTTCCATGTGATATCAATAGAGAAATATGTAGAGTTGGGCGCCAAATGCAATTTTTTATGAAAAAATCTAATCTAGTGTTATAAAATAGAAGTAGATTTATCCATTTTCGATCTATTTTCGACCACTTTTTGACGCAAATGCCGACGCATATAATTTTTTTCCACAAAACGGCTCTTTACCGCCTTGCATTATTTTGCATGTATTTCTGCACCGCGTGAACCCTTTTGAACCCATTTTAAAACGAAATGTAATTTAAATTGCCTATATTTAACACATTTTTTTGAGGTCGGACGTGCAGGAGGGTTTCTCTAATACGTAGGTACCTTTTCATCTTACTTTGAACTTGACTAGACCTTGTCGCTGGTTTTTCACTTTTTGAGTGCAGTTCTCCCTTAATGGCTTGATCAAACAGTATATTTTAAATGTCGTGTTTTGTCTTTCTACAAATCCTCTCACTTGCGCCCTTATAAGCTCTATACGATTCAGCCAATACCTACTAAACAACGAGGACGTCATCAAATTTAGGCCTATGTTATTTCAATACCTTCATTAGAAAGTATGAGTTATTTACAGGGACATATTTAAATGAGCATTTTTTTTTAATTTCAACAAATAAACATCAATTTATAGGGTTTATTATATGTCAAATTTATTCGGTTTCGCTATAGAATTAAAATGCCAAAGGCGACTCTTAAGCGATTACTCGTTTTTTTTTTGTTACACGACGAGGAATGCGTTTACGCACAAACTATTATGCACAAGGCACTCCAGAACAGTGTTTTTCGTTAAAGCCTCCACCCACTAAACCCCTCCGTGTTCTTACCCGACAAAGTTTGCTGTGAAATTTCAAACAGTTGTCGGTAAAGTGCGGGACACGAAAGAAAACCGGGCGGAGTCAATCGGTTTAGGAAGGTCGGCCAAGAAATTTATTTAAACCAGTGGTGTCCTGTCGTTCTTTAAATAATATGGCACTCCTTTTTGACTATACGCACTTCAGATAATTAAAAAATGTAACTATGCTTAACGAACTTTTATCTATATTTGTCAGTTTTCTTTCGTGTACCGCACTTCTAATTTCTATTCTAAAATTTTAAAATGATTTAATTTTGATTTTTCTTGATCGATTTACCTATAAATATATTTTTTCTTGAGTTCTGTCATTAGCGGTTCCCGGGCTACTGCCTACATCCACTATTATTGGACCACCCAGTATACTGATACACGATTTACAAGTCCAGATTTTACAAGGGCAGCCAGCATCAGATCCAGTGAACGAGATTTATCAAAATTTTAGTTTATACAGTTCGACTATATATATATATATATATATATATTTGTCATATTACTTATATATATATATATAGGAAGTACTATACAAGGCGTATATATATATATATATATATATATATTTATGTCCTAAAAGTCTTAACTTTTGAGCTACAGGATGGTAAAGTTTAAAAAGAAAAAATTTTTTTCATCCCAATTCTGAGGCTATTGTAGATAACTGCATGAAATTTGATACACGTCTTCTATGCATTAAGGAGCATACGGATTTACCCATGTTAATTACATATGCACTCCACTGGTAAAAATTTCAAAAATTGATTGTTAATAAAAAATGTCCTTTTATGCATAAAAGACGTGTATCAAGTTTCACATAGTTATTTATCTATAATAGCATTAGAATTAGGATTTAAAAAAATGTTTTTTTAAAACCCTGTATCTCCAAAGTTAAGACTTTTGGGTTCATATTAAACTTTTTTCTTAAAAAGTTTCAAGAATCACCCTCCTTTAACATTAGCACTCAATTAGGAAACGCCCTGTAAAGTACTTCACAATTACACCTCCTGTACAAAGTAATATGTTTGTTCACTAGAATCAGTGCTGACTCCCCTACTATAACTACATTGATGTGTTAATTTTGGAAAAATATGAGTTCTGTAGTTTTTCAAATATTAATTGCAATATTAGATATTTTTGACACCCGGTATTGAACAGAAAATTAATTATTTTGAAGCAGTTTATTGACAGCTACTTTATGAACAATTTTACAAAATATATGAAAAAAAAAAAAAAAAATAAGCAATTTTTGTTGTTGACGGCTGTGATTCTAATGGTTCGATTCCTTCTAAATGGTTGTCTTCCTCTGAAAATGATGAGGTTTCGTAGTCACTACTGGAAGATCCCAGTGTGATAACTAAATCATCAATAACTGTTTCAATTTTCCTATCTACTTCCCAGTATTTATCTTTAATAGAACGAACATGTTTAACATACGATTTCCAATTTTTATATTTAAATCTTTAATTGAAAGTTCACCGGTGTTGCGCTCTCGAATATATTTTTTTACTCCTGCCCATGCAAGTTCAATAGGGTCGAGGTCGCACATGTATGGAGGCGGCCTTAAAATGAATATATTATAAAAAACCGTCAATATACTTATTATATAGGCTTATATGATATTATCATATAATTGATATTTTATATATCCATGTTGGATCACATACAAGATTATTCGATTTAAGCCACGATATCATATGAGCTTTTGTAGAGTATTTAGATGGCACTTTATCTTCTACGTGAGAATGATAAGACACATTATCCATTACCACGACTAATTTGGAAGGAAGGTAGAAGCTTCTCGAGCAACCACTTTTTAAAATTATCTCTATTCATCTGTCCATGATAGTCTCCAGTTATTAGCTCCGAGCGAAAAACTGAAGCCGCACCTGGAACAAATCCGACTTCTGAACCAGTATGAACTATAATAAAGCGACTACTAGAGCGAATTCCCTGAACAACACCTGTAACACTTTTACTTTGCCAGCATTTGTTCACTGTCATATCATTATCTGCCCAGGTTTCGTCTAGATACACAATATTGCGTCCTTCTTGCCTATATTGCTTTACAGTTGATAGATATTTCACCAGCCAGTGAAAAATATTTGGTCTCTCAATGAGCAATTTTCGTTAATTTTGGCACTTGCGCCAAACCATTTGATCGTAAAACCCGATTTAAGGTTTATATCAAAAACAAAAAATTGTTCGTCGAATTACTTGAAAATCACCATCGTCAATGTTATCTTATGATATATCTTTATCTTATGATATGATAATCGGAGTCTTTTTTTACCAGGAGATTTTAAAGGTGAAGTAGAACATGAGCGATCCTTATGTTCTCTTTGAATTTTTCTTACACTACTTTCCGAAACACCAGTGTAAAATGCGGCACGTTCTGTTCGATTTTGAATTGGAATAGTCAAACTATTATTTTCAGCTTCTCTAGTACAGGCCTCTATAACGCTCGCAATAACTTCACGTGCACCGGTTCGAATTGTTTTTCTTCTTTTGCTCGCCATCTTCACTTCGAAATAATAATTCAAATTCAACGCAACGCATTTATGTAGAAATGAAAACAAATGCTCGAAATGTATAGGCGCCACTGGAAATAGCTAGATCTTTAGCGGCATGTGCATGACTCTTCATCCCAATTACAAGTGGACCAGTGCGAAATTTACTAAATAAATCGATTAATTTTCCGTACCGCTTAGCTGGCGCACTTTATAGGTGAAGCGGCAAACTATTACAACAAATAAAATAACATAAAATTTATTTGCGTACACAAATTTTATTTTTTCGCTTGCTTACGAGTATGAACCTTTATTTTAAGGACCGCTCGGTTTTCTTTCGTGTCCCGCACTTTATGATTTTTTGTCCTATTTTAGCCAATTAGTAAACTGTCAAAGCCGAGTTATTTGTCAAAATCGGGTAAGGTTTCAAATCCAGGTAGTCCAGCAGTATAGGCCTGTGGTGAGTCCATATGATCAAGAATACTATAGCTTATTATTTTAACTTGTCAAAATCGGGTATGGTTTCAAGCTTGGGTAAGTGGTATATACTTGTGCTACACTGAGTCTATATGATCAAGAATATAATAGATGGGTATTTGCTAAATTCTGAAAAAACTTGTGCTAGTTTTTAATTTGTCTCAAAATCGGAATAAGAAAATGTTTGGTCAGGTTTTTGAATTAAGCCAGTTGTTAAAGATACATTTCAGTAAAAGAACAGTGTCAAAAAGGTAAAATAAGGGTCTTACTGGGTCAATAGGATGTGGGAATACTATACTGAGTTGATTAAGGGGTGAAAAATTACTCATTGCTTTACTGTTTACTGCATTATTGTCACTAACTGTACAAAATACTATGTACCCAATTTCTTCTAAATTTTCTATAATGGTCTTGATAAAAGTATATAATATTTCTGAATTAAGTTTAGCTACAGAAGATATATGAATGACTTTTGTAAGGCTTGAGCAAGGACTAGTGATCATAAATGCTACTGCAGCTGATGCTAAGGTATCTTTAATATTTGCTGATGTTCCTACGGTATTGCCTGCCTTGTAATCCAAACAGAGTTTGATGTGAATTTCATCAAAAAGTAATGTAACATATTTTTCTTTATCTGTTAAACATTGAAAAATGTTACAAACATAGGTTAAAAAAAGTTTCTTTCATCGATATGAGGATCGGTTAAAAATCTATTACAAATAGATTTTACTGTGTTAGAATGAGGTAAGATAATAGGAGCATGACTTCGCAAATATTTATAGCAATGAGGGCTTATTGTAAACAAAATTGAACATAACACAATGGTGCTTGGTGAATATCGATATCTTTCTTTTGAAGTATTTAACAAAGTTAACTATTCTGAGAGAAATTTTAGATTTTGAGTGAGTTCGTCAGAACCTTTTAGGTTTAAAAGAATGTCGGTCACAAATTTAAAATTTTTTTTATATTTTCATTGTCAGACTCAACTTTTTCTAAATTGGGAGTTTCAGTAGTGCTGGGAAGTTGACTTGACTCCAGATTTATGGGTATTGACATCATATTGTCAATTGTGTCAATTGAACTTTCCATTTCATCCAAACTGCTAGATAAAAATGGTGATTTTAATTTGTTATTGAAACACAAACAGATTGACCATATAAAAATGTTTCTAATTTTAAATCGCTATTTATAACAATTGCCCAAGTTACTAGGGGACCAGGAGTATATTCAAGTTTAAATAATGTTATTTTATCTGTATCCTCTACCGAAAACCACCCTTTCCTTAAACTAAAATTTAGAAATACTTTTAAAAACTCTTCAAAACTTTGAAAACATGTAGCCTCTCTATCTAAATTAAACTCTTCTTTACTTTGCTCTATGGCTTGCAAAAGATATAGTTCATCAAGATTCTTATTTTTTTTTTGAGGCAATTTGGGGAAATTGCTACAGAATTTTTTTTAATCGAGGTTTTTTTAAATATACTGAAATAATTTTACCGGTTCTCGGATACTGTTCTGAAATATCCCAAATTATACTACCCTTAGAAAAATGTAGCTCACACACTTTAGTGTTTTTATTGGGCACTAAATTAACTACACTACTATTAATATATTAAAAACTATTTTTGCCTGATCCTTTTTCCTTGGAACATTGCCCTCATTTCTTTAAGACGGTTTGTAGTTTAAAATACATTCTTGACATCCATTTTTTCACATTAATATGCAAGAATAGCAATTATATTCTGGAAATTAGCCTACATCAAAATACCCTCGTGCTGTTATTTTAATTAAAAATAATAAAACTCCCAAGGTAATAATTCAAAATTATATTACGTAAAAAACATTCCCTGCACATTTAGATGTAACAATATTCTAAGGTAAATGCCTTTTTAGTTCTCTAAGGATATTTTTTTGCCCTGAAACGCTAAACCTGTACGCTTGACATATGCGGAAATAAAATTTTATACCTCTTATACCTCAAATAAAGACGGTGGCTCGAGTTACACACACAAAAGGAGTTTTATTAGATCAACTGGAATATTATCCGTCATCTTTGCTCTGTTCCACTTATTCATCTAGATTTCGACAGAAAAACATCTTAATTCAAGGATATAAAATTGCTATTGATATAACAATTGTTTCTTTATTATTTTGGGTAATGCAAAAGCATAAGTCGTGTTTTTTAACTTTTCCGTACTGTGTTTGTTTTGGAAACAAAAGTGAAATAACAAATTACTTCATACAAATTCATTATAATAAACATAACGAAATTTTGCACTTTTTCCAAATGAATTTAATAATTGGTCATAATCAAATATCAGACAATAAAATGTCATAGTAGGCGTTATTCTGTGTTACTAAAGAATTGCTTACAATTCGGCAAATTTTATCGCTAAACAGGAGCAACAAAACTGCTTCTTTTCTTAATTTAAAAACAAAAAATATCTCATTATCCGACGTAGCAAAAACATCTTAATTCAAATATAAGAAAATAATATTTGCTATTTGATATATCAGGGGTTCGCGAGACCACGAGACTAGTCTCGGTCTCGATCTTCAAACGATACCCAGACCGAGACTGAAACTTGAAAAAGTATTTCGAGACCGAGACCGAGACTTGGTGTTCGAGACCGAGACCGATACCGAGACTTACCTATCGAGACTATCGGTCGCGACCTCAAAGTGAAGTAGCAAAATAACTTATGTTCGTAAATTATTTGTTTTGACAAAATAATTCAAAATTTATATGTTTGGGGGCAAATTAATTGATGCAAAAAAGAATTTTTCTATAATCAATTATATTATACTAGCATTGTATATGTTCTTATAACAATAATACTAGTAAAATAGTAATTTAAAAAACAATATAAATAACCACAAAAAGATAATTTCTCAAATTTAAAAATTCTAGTAGCAAAATTCCACTTCACATGTCGAAAACCGTAAATTGCTACCCTGTTCTCAAAGAGAGACACTTTATCGCAACTATACTATATAGGATTTTGATTTGTGATCTTTATAAATTTATAGTCGGTTTTTAAGTTTAATTATTGAAAGTAACTAAAATCCAAAAATGTTTAGTTTTTTGGTTCAATAATTAATAACTAATAGACTGTAACAACTAAAAACATCGGCAATATCATATTCTTATATAGTATAGATACGGTAAAGTCTCCTACAGACGAAGTAATTGTGGTGATTTTTGTTTAAAAATTTTCCGACTTAAAATAAACAAAAAGTTGTTAAAAAAAAATCAGTGAAAATTTTTTATAACATTTTCTTTTTCGCTTCGATGGCTTGCTAATTAAAGAAGGTACGTGTTTTATAGAACAATATTTTTGTATTGATTTTGTTTCTATTTGAAAATATTGGACGATATAAAATTTTTAATTATATGTGTGTAATAAAAATAATATATATACATACAGACAAGATTTTCAACAAACAAAACACAAAGTAGAATTTGGCTTAGGATTTTAAATAGATGATCAATAAAGCTAATTCAACTATTACGCTTAAAAAATAACGAACTGTTCTAATAACAAAGTCAAAATTTAAATTTCTAAAGGTACATTATAAGCATATTTTTAGATTTTATTTCAACCTATATAATAAACCTAAAAATATTACAGAAAATTTAAACTAATATTTTATAAATTCATTTTTCAAGTTTTTTTGTACCATGAATGGATACATAATAAGCATTTGTTTGAAGTTTCTTTTAACATGCTTCTTAATTTTGTATTAATTAACCCTGCTTGTGAAAATAAACGCTCTACTGTTACAGAGGTTGCCTGTATAGACATAAGATCTTTTGCCATTTTCGCTAAATTTGGAAATTGTTTATCGTGTGCTTTCCACCATTCTAAAATATCTGTAGCCTTTGGAGCGCGCTTTAATTGCAAATATTCTATTATTTCTTTTCTCCAATTTTCGGAATCACTTTTTTTTCAAATATTATAATCGATGTCATAGTTATCATCGCTTGAGGAACTTGATATTATTGGTGATTCAGCAGGCAAAATATAATATTTATCCCTGTAGATTTTCTCAAAAAGGCTATAGATTGATCTTTCATAGATAGATATTTAATAATAAATAATTTAATATAAATGTACTTTTTAAATCTACTCCAGTTTTAAAATTTATAGTTAATTTACCAAAGAACAAAAATAGTTGATTTACAATTAGTATTATGAACCATAGCCGCCTTTGTGCATGCACAACGTGTAGATCCCTAAGAACGGTCCTGGTTAACAAAGTAAATACGCATCAAAGTAATAAAAGTTTTGTTCAAAATAGCAAAGTTTACAGAATACCTAAGGATGCTTTACTTGGCCATTGATCGTTTTCTACCTATTGAATTATAACGTCTGTCCCTAGAATGCCCAGCACGTTGCTTGCATGAGTTCAGCAGTATTATACAGTGTGTCCTTATTTTGTGTTTATTATATCTTATTTCATTTGTATATCTTGCGAAATGTCAATGTCAAATGGTTGTTTAAGTATCTCTAGTGATGTGTGGCCTTTCTGTTGATGTCCAAAGAATAAGGGATATGTGATATTTATTTTGATACACCTACTATTGTCCGTATATCTTCATTTACTGATTCCATCTGTTGGCAACATCATTTCGAATTATAGATTTTTGGAAAAAAAATTTATATAAATATACCTACATTTTTTCGGCTTTACTGAAATGTTGAAACATTAGGTTTTTTTACATTAAATTTTTAAGATTGGAAAAACCCTGGGTTTCGAACGTAGGCTTTCATGTACTTTTGTCTAAATAACATCTCGGCTAACAATTATTATTTTAAAAATTTTGTTTTCGAGACCACCGAGACTTTCGAGACCGATACCGAGACTAAGTAGGTCTCGGTCTCGGCTTAGACTGATTCAGTCTCGGTCTGGCGAACCCCTAGATATATTATATTATCACGAAACGAAATAGTGAGAAACCTGCTTTTTTCGAAATTGAAGCGGATATCGGAGAAACTTTTGGCAGAAAATATATATGATTTTTTTTAAGAAATTGGAATATAATTAGCAAGGGTTTAGTTCTACTGTTTTGGTTTGGTGTTAATGATACATTTTTTATTATTATAAATTGCAAATTATACTTGTTAAGAGTTCCATTAGTTGGGAAGAAAATTATTTTTGAGTCTTACGTCACAAAATAAAACAAAAATTATATTAAATTACCTTAAAGTTTTAGTATATGGACTTTAGTTCTGGACCCAGAGTGAAGGTACCCGAGGGCCCAAAACTAAGAAATATTTACTTTTTTAGGCGTTTCGGGAGAAATTCCAGTTGATATATATATATATATATATATATATATATATATATATATATATATATATATATATATACATATACATATACGTAAAACTAGATATTTAATTTTAGAATATTTTATTATACAAAAGTTAAATTTCTTTTATATCAAAAGTACAATTATTAAAGAGTCAAATTTTCTTGTGTCGAAATTAATTTTTTTTCTGCCATGGCCAACCGCCGAGTTTCTTTAGTGTCATCAAGTCTTCCCCAGATTCAACTAAAAGTCTAGCAGACGATCTTCGAAATGAAAGACATATATATGATTTAGCATTTTCAAATTGAAGAAAATTAGCTGCTGTTTCAGGTACCTTATAAATTTTTGCATTTTTTTTCCAGAAAGTAGCCATTTGCAATAATGCATTTCAAAAACAAAAATTGCGGAATATGCAAGAGTTTTCCTAAAAAAATGAATTAAAAATCACACTCGGTCACAATTTGACAGCCTTAAAACGAAAAATTTAGCAATGATGCCAGATTTTAGATTTACCAATTTGTTAAAGGAAGCGAAATGACCAATTGAAAATTATTTGGACAATAGAATTGTAATTATTTATTGTTAATATTGTGGTTTTAATGAAGGTTTTATTGACGACCCAGGTCTAACCTAACGTTAACGGGACATGTTCACCTAACAATATAGATTTTGTTACAGAAACATCCTCCTTTCAATATAGACTCGGAATTCGGCTAGCGAAAAAAAAAGAAAACCTAACCAATCCTAACCTAACCTAATCCGCATTTTTATTAATTATAGTTTTGTTATAAAAAAATATATCAAATAATCATAATTTATAGCTATTTCTTTAATTATAAATATGGCAGCGTCGCAAATCAAATTAAAAACAAGCATGGCAATGGGAAAGGTCGGAAAGATGTTTGAAATCAAACCTTTAATTTGTATAATAATCACATCCTAAAGTAATTGTTGAGTGCTGATGAGAGTTTTCCATGCATTGTCTGAATTTGAACTGCTAGAATGGTAGATAAAAACAAAAAGAGACAAAAATAAACGAAATTTAAGAGTGTCAACATAGTTTACCGAAACCTAAAACTGATTTTTACCTACAACCTGGTTGATATATGCATAAAACAGGCTGCGATCTTTTCCTGCTGCTAGACGAAGGACTATGTATATTCGGTAAAATGTAATATATTCTTCAGTAACTACAAATTTCCTGTTTACATCATTCTTTGTTTGCTTAAGTTTCACAATTAATAACGTTCCCGAATCTTCAATAACATCTTATGTTAGCTGGCTGATTTCATCAATTCGACAAGCTCCTGTAACCCCAAATACAATAACAACCGTTAAATAAAACATGCTAGGGGTGCATGATTTAAAAATCACTAATTAGTTTACTCGTAAAATTTGCAGCTTTCTTGGCCGTGTAACCTTTTCCATTTTGTTTCAGAAAGGTAATTAGTTTGAAATGTCTACATTATTATTGGATTGTAACATACTATTAATCATTGAATAATTCGATCACACTGTTGATGGCTTTTGTTGTTATGCCAGTTCCGAAAAACAAGCCAATAACACCGTCTCCGAGAAAGAACTGCATGTCTTTTTCATCTTTCATTTTATACATTTTAAATACACGGTTTTGGTAAATTTTTCGAGATTTAGCTGGTAATAATATTTTTGTGAGGCTACTTTCGCTGCTTCTACTAACTCAGGTGGAGTCAGAGAAAACTTGGAATCAGACATTTTTTAACTTTATACTATTCACAATGATTACTAAACAACCACGCAATTTTTAAATCAAATCACATAAATAAACTGACAGATATTTGATTACATTTAAGGTTTCCTTAGCAACGCATGTCTAATTATCGAACAACAGCCTACCAGCTTAAAACAAATTTCACATAGATAATTTTTCGACTTTATTCAACTATTTTCAATATTAAATCGTCGTTTTTCCCGTCACAGAAAAAATAGTGTATTAGACACGGGAAAAATATTAAACTAACCTCTAGCTAAAATCTAATACTTTTTTTCCCTTGTATAATAAACAACCGTTTTCTTCTACAAAACAAGGTTTTCGAGTCTTATTTAAACTGGCATTTCTTATTCTGTTGGGAAAAGACAAAAAACAAAAATGGCACTAGTAAAATTACCGGTCCCATTTTTCAACCTTGACGTAGGCAAATGCCCAAGAAACCAAATGCCAGTAATTAATCAAGTAGCCATGATCCGCCGTTTCTATTGAATCGACATGCATTTATTTGATGTCCGATTAATGAGAAATCAAACGCATTTTGCGCTACTTGTATATTCGACAAACATTTAAAGGCAAGTAATTGTCATTATGGATAACGGTCATACTGAAAAGACCGTTGCATCTGCGGCGTTCGTGATGATAAGTGGTTGTAATTTCGCGAACTTGATGCATAATATAAAATTAATATAATAGTAAAAGCGTTTAATTTAATATATCAATAATATTAATCTTTACAAAATCGGCACCCAACGCTGTATATAATAATAATACTAATAATATTAATGTATTAATCTTTTGTGTCTAACCATTCTTTATAAACATTATACTTCCTCTGTATTTTGTATATGTCTAGGCATATAAACGTTATGTGAAAAATCATTTATTTCTTTCAAAAACAAACCTGGTTGTCTTGAACACTTCAACTGCACCACTACCCGTTCCTGATGTAGTTCTAGCTTTGGCTAACAAAGGACGAAACGTACCAATCAGCGATTCTTTCTTCTTCTTAAGTTCTTTTATTAAACATTTACCACCATATTCACTGAAAAGGTTTAAGAGTTAGTCCAGGTCTAATTGCCAGCTTAAAACTCTTGGTTTGCCAGTTATGTTTCACTTATGTCACTGTAATTTTGTAATTATGACATTTAGAAAAAATATTTGTTCATTTGTTCAAAATGTCATCTTAGACCTATAACTGTCAAGTTAGACCTGGTCTAAAGTTAAACCTTTTTGGTGAATACGGGTGTTAGTGTTTTCAATCATTTTTCAAACCTCGTTAACAGCATTGCAATTTATATGGTAAAGTCGTTTGACCGCAACTTTAAATTTGAACTTGTTGCCAATGACACAAGAACGCTGTAAATTGTGCCATATTTACCGACAACCGTTGGCAAAGTGTCGAGTATTTGTACAAGTGGGCCATGCACACGAAATGAAAGGTGTTTACAAGTCAGGATCATTTGTCATATTCACAAGTCGGCCTTTTGACAATTAAAAGCCAGGCAGTTTATAATTCTATAATTATTAATAGTCGACAAAAAATATTGCACGTAATTCACTCTACTTGTCCAGGAAAGAAACACCTTCCGATCTTGTTAATTAAGCAGGTCAAAAGTTATGGGGAAAATGCATTTTTTTTGCAGATGTCAAAATAGTTTTTTTCCAATAAGTTACACCACTAAAAGATCTATGGTACTATAAAATCAATATTCAAATATTTTAAGCAGTTCAAAAGTTATGGAGAAAAAAACAATTTTTTTATAGCTCTCAAAATATTTTTTTTAATACATTAAGTCACTAAAATAAAAACCGTGTTTGAATATTTTTACTAATTTAGAAGTTACGGGCAAAAAAATTATTTTATAAACACATGTCAAAATATTTTTTTAAAATAAATAAGGCCTCTGAAAATTACATGGAACTGTGAAAATCCTATTTAAACATTTTATGCAGTTTAAAAATTATGGGGTTAAACATTTTTGATTACAATTCTTTTGATAGCTGTCAAATTATTTTTCCAAATAAATTACGCCTGTAGAAGTTATATAAAACTGGGTAAATCTTATCTAAAAAAATTATGTAGTTCAAAAGTTCCGATTAGATTTTATTTAAAATCATATATCCTATCTATCACCCAAAATCCCAAATTGATGCTTTAAATCCTTCTAAAGTACCAGCAAAAAAAACAATTGAAGAATCACAGCTGCGACTATCGCGTATTTACCTAAATTGACTAGGAAAAAAGTTTCTGCAAATAAATAACTCGACCGTTCAGAGAGTAAGCTTTTCCAGTCATATTTTAAATAAGAAAATCTGCCATTTCTTACTCTGATCGGAAAATACAAAAACACAAAAAATCAGACCGGTAAAACCAAAACGAGAACGGGAAAAATACTCTTTGCCGGTCTAGTTTTTATAACTCGACGCGACGTAGGCCAGGGCCCGAAAAACCAAATACCAGTGACTAATCAAGTAGCCATGCTTCGCCATTGTCATGGAAACGGCATGCATTTATTTGAGGTTCTGTCAGACATTTATCATCCTAACACTTAAGAGCCAGAAATTTATAATAATTCCAGTGTATTTGGTTCTTATACTTTATAGTTAACGCAAAAATATTGAACTTCGCCTACGGGTCGTGCTATGTATTCGTTCAAAAAAGAATTACTTTCCGATTTTGTTAGGAAAATAACTAACGTGCTTTACAGTTCCCGCTTGAAAATATTGGAATGCATAGGAAGTTTCTTGATGGTACGGAAATATTAGGAAACATTTCAAGTAAGTCGTTTTCTACTTAATATAAATATCTAAAGTCTAAATAAATTCTGTTCCCTATTATTTTTCTTCATTTCCTTTATTGCTACAGTTTTGACGAATCTGGAAATCTGTATATATAAGTTAATTAATTTGGTTTTTCTCTAAATCCTTGGAATATTCAGAAATTAATTTCCGAGCAGGCACAGTTGACATTTTTGGTTTTATTAGGAAGCTTACCTTAAATTTGCTACTTAAGCAAAAAAAGCAAGGATATACAATTTTTTACAAACTAATACAAATTAGAATTGATTGCCAACTCGGACTACTGCACTATTAACACATTTTATTTTAAATTCCATTACATTTTATGCATGGGATTGTTGTTGTAGGCTAATATAAGTGTATTTTGAAAGATTTGTTTATTTCTAGTATATATTTATTAAAATAGACTGTGTTTTTTTTCAAATTGCGAATATGAATAATTCTCATTGGTTCTCAACATAATACCTAATAATATCACGTTTTGTTTTGTATTTAAACTGAATATCATTTAGTCAGCCAGCAAGCGCTGTTGCCAAAGTAAATTTTGTTATATTCTATGATGTGCGAGTAATTTTTATATAGATGGGTTAGTACTAGCCGGAATGGAAAGGAATTAGGTGGAGAGGTACCGGATTAGCACCAGGTTAGGCGCCAGAGCGCGACAGCGCGGAAGAATCATCATTAAAACCAAAATATTTAGTGTCAGTTTCACCTTAAATAGGCAACCAGTTTTACACATATTTTGTGGAAAGGGAAATTGGGTATTTATCTGTTTTAATTTTCCTAGTAATTTTAATATTTTATGACTTATAATTAATAAAACTGCAGATTATGTTAGGTTAGGATCGATTAGGTTTGCTGTAAAGAAAAAGGTTTCTTTTTTAAATATCTCTACTGTTAGGTGTATATGTCCCGTTAGCGTTAGGTTAGCTTAGATTAGTCGATAAAACCATCATTAAAGCCATAAATTCACATGCTAGAATGAGATATGACATATACGTGCACTCTAAAGTGGCGTGATTGACGAAAGCGATTTAGGGTCCTGTGATTCATATCGGGTTAGGTTAACACCAGGCTTGTTAATAAAACTATCGTTTTGTTCAAATTTAGGAATACCACTTGAGGTATATTTGAAGGAAATTTTCTATACACAATCAGGTAAGTTTGGCAACATTTCATATCATTCTGTTTCTGCATTTTGTCAAAAAGTTCTTAACTGACAGTTTTAACATCGACAAGTAATAAAATTTTGTGATTTTTTTAAATAAATGCTTCATCCACGCTTCTTTTGCTAAAATATAGTAAACTTAAGGTACATTTCCTAAAAAATCGAGATGTATTAAATCGTACCAGACCCCGTATAAGTTTATGAATTTGGTTTTCTCTAAATAGTTCGAATATTCAGAAGTTAATCCCCGAACAGGCACAGTTAACATTTCTTAGATAATTCAATGACTTCCTTATAGGCCTGTTTTAGGCCGGATACAATTTTGTTCTTTATTAGTGGTACCTCCTTACTTCTTAATACTTCATAATCAGCATTTTTGTTAATAATTTGAGACCTGTATTCAGTTTTGTAGAAGGAGTTTAACACTATTGACAGTTTTTCAGAGTTTTTCTACTGACCCATCAAATAAAATTTTAGTACTTCTCTACAGTACAGTATGTGTGGTTATATTTTAAACGGGATCTGCAAGCCTCACTCATAGAGATATAAAAAAAAACTTGCTGTTTGTATTGTTTTCTCTGATCCGTCAGGATTTGCTCAAAAAATAAACAACTGACAATTGGAAATTAAAAAATGAGCATCGACTTTGTTATTTTAAACAGAACACCCTTTATGTATTATTATTTCAATAAATTTTCATGCTTATTATATTTACCTTTAAAAAGAACCGAGAAAATTGACAAGAACCCTGCCATATGAGGTATTTCTATTGACTTTACTTATGTGTATGTTCTCTCTCTGTCTAACACATTGCCCCTTATGGCAGGGTGTTTGTCAAATTTCTCGGTTGTCTTTAAAGATAAAGGTATCATCAAGTCTAGTAATTTTATAATCAGCAAGAAGATGTCTATTTATTAGAATAATATTATACAGTGTGTTCCATTTAAAATAACAAAGTCGATGAGCGTTTTTTTACTTTCCAATTGTCACTCTACAGTATGTATGATATCTTTAAAAGTTAAGCTTGTGGGCCCCGTTTAAAATATAACCAGACAACGTGTTCAGTGTTATGACTGGATTTGATTAACTGATAATATTTCATTATATTTTTTGCTCAATTTTTCATACCTATTTTGTATGACATATGTCGTAAGTGTACCTATAGGTAAGCTATCTATAAAACTTGAAAATTATTTTGTTTTTCTTGTTGCTTTTACAAAATATAAACTTGGCACACTTTAAACTCTGCTTTAATAATATAAAGTTTAAAAAAACATTGAAATTATAAAAATAAATGTTATCAAATAAAAGATGTTTATATAAACCAAATGAACAATGCCATTTAAAGGGTATAGAGAAAAATCGGAGCAGTCAATTTTTTTTAAATTTCAGAAATTTTTGAAGTACATAGGGCCTGAAGCTGAAAAAAAACTATTTATGGAGAATATACGCACTATAAAAAATTTGAGATAGGATTTAGGGGGTGGAGGATAAAAATAATAACTTCTCTTATTATAAATTTGCCGACGTTTTGACGTTAATTTTCGTATTTATCAGAGCTGCTATGAAAGACACGTCGCTTAGTGGTAGATAGTTACAGTAATTTCTTTGTTTTCTTTTTAATAAATATGTGTTTATAAAGAAGATACAAACGAATAATTAAAATTACCCCGGTATCAACAGAACTACAAAACAATCATAATAAGCACGAATGCATAAGATACAATTTAAAAAATAAAAAACAAAAATAAAAACGATTTTTGGCAATAAAAGGATAAAATATAATGTAAAATAAATTCCGTGGTAATTTAATTATTCGTTTGTATCTTCTTTACATATACATATTTATTAGAACACTAGGCAATTTTTTTTTATTGCAGCCTTGATAAAGTCGAAAATAAACGTCGAAACGTCAGAAAATTTCTAATAAGAGAAGTTGTTATTTTGTTCTCCACTCCCTACAGCCTCTCTGAAGTTAATCACAAGGACGCTAACACGAACAGTAAATATAAAAAATGTCATTTATATACCAGATGACCGAATGTCGCCAAATTTAATAATTTTGGAATAAGCTGATTCTTCACTACATTACAATATTTGTCAACTAGATTTGATCAAAAATTAAGGAGCTTAATTTACAAGACCTAATTATTTCCATACTTAAAATTCTCTCAAATGAATTTTAATTTAAGCTTCGCAGATCCTAAGAAATTTCGGCGGTTACAAAGATATTTATATTAGAATGCAATATTCACATCGGAATTTGTCTAAAAATCCGTAGAGAATTTCGTAAAGGTAAAGGAAGATATAAATATCTGAAAAATCTCAAGGTCTAATCTGAAACACTTGACTAATTAATTCTATTTGAAAATGGCGCGAATGTGACAATTTCTACCCACCTTGAATTTGTTAATAATAGAAGCCTTCAATATGAGCCGATTTGTTTGTAATAAAAAAAAATCATGCACATTAACTTCAAATTGATTTGGAAAATTCAAAATGTTTAAGAGATAGAAGAAAAAATTGAATATAATAATATAATATAGTTCTTCGTGTGGCTTTGACGTGAAATTGATGAAAAAATAAATACATATACATAAATAGGTATAAGAACTAAATTGGTCTCTTCTTGCTGATATTAGACCTGGTCTAAATCTAAAACTTTTTAGTGAATATGGGTGTCAATGTTTAATACTTCTACGGTCGGTTGCAGCTCAATTAAAGTTTAGAATGTTTAACGGAATGTCAAATTTGACAGCGAGTTCCTAGATTTCTATAAGCAGCTTGTCAAATCCGAAAGCTCGGTTAAATATTCTAAACAGCCATTAAGTTTTGTGCAACCGGCTGCTAGTAATTAGTGGCTAGAAATGTATCAATTTTTTCTAATAATACTTTTTACTGTATCTTTTGGTTTAATTATTCTTTTACCGACTTTCTGAAAAATAAAGTTTCAAGACGAATTTTATTATATGAAGGGCACTGTTTAGGTTTTTTAGCAATAGAAGTATATGCCTAGAATTACCAATTCAATAATCAGGTATAATTTTTTACTTATAAGTAAAAATAGTCATTAAAATACTTGAATTACAACAATATGGCTCTTAATTTTTGCCAAAATGTGTAGTCAATCGAGTTACTAGTATTTTAGCTATGCCGCGGACTCACAGCAGAGAGAACCTCGGAATTGAGGCATCTGGAGACCCTAAAATGTGAAGATCTTTAAAAACCTGAGACGAGGATTTTTTCACGATTACAATACTTCCCTTTTACAAGGAAAGTAAAATATGCCAAAAAAGTTCTTTTAAAGTAGGGGAGACCGGGGACAATTGTAACAATTTTTATATATCCGCGCACTCTTTTTCACGTAATCAAGTTAAAACCATCCAAGTTTGGAAAACTAAAAACCTGAGTTTTCTTTTTATGCTATCGGGAATAAAACTACATTATCTTGCCGCTGTTGTCTATAAAAAAAAATAATTTTACATGCATGTCATGTGTTACAATTGTACCACCCCCGGAGACAATTGTAACAGACCATGGTACAATTGTAACAGATTTTTGTAACAAATAACAATAAGACAAAAACTATTATTTTGGAAAAATAATATATTAACTCTTATTAGAACTCAAAAAACTAACATAAATGACACAAAGCAAGTCAACTGAAACATACAAAATTTAAATAGAACATCAATAATTATTGATAAACTTAATCTCTGCAATTGATGCAGTAAAAATATAATTCATCACTGTCATCTCTGCATTCGCAGTGAGCCCATCCCTTACAGAGTTGACATTTTACCCATTCTTCACCATATCTGTCGTTAGAGTAGGGTCCCAAGCAATACAAACAAAGTGTGTCGTCATCATCTGAGGAGCTAAACTGAGATTCCTTCTTCTTTTTCTTAGAAATATTTTTTTTTCGCTTTTTTCGCGTTTGTTTTCCTAGCCCTCGCTGCTTCTTCTTCTTCAAGCGCAATCTTTTCTGGGGTTTATATTAATATTGCTGTTTTTCCCTTTCTTCGATTTGTAACTTTCGCACGTTTGGCAGCTTTTGGATACGGCCTAATAGATTCCAATATTTCTTTGGAATTATTTAACTCATCTTTCGATGTTGAAGGTGTTAATTCTTTTGATGAGGAGGATGCCGATTCTTTCGACGTGGACGGTGTCGGCGCTTTTGATACGGAGGGTGGTGTCGGTTCTTTTGATCTGGAGGGTGGCGATGCTTCCGAGATAGAAGGCATTGGTCCTTTGGATGTGGGTGGTGTCGGTTCTTTTGATGTGGAGGGTGGTTCTTTTGAAAAGGCTGTTAGAAGCAGAGATTCCGCAGTTTGGACCTCAGCAATTGGATGCATTGGCTCAGCTGATGTTTCGTTAATTAAATTATCCTCATTATTAAGTGGCTGATCGGTTGGTAGAGAAGGAGCAAACTCGTGGTCTTGTAAGAAGTCACGAATGAAACGATAGATCCCAGTGACTTTAAAACCACTTAATATATTCGTCGGCGTGGCAGCTTTCGGTAGAGCCTCAGCAACGAGCCCTGGTAAGTCATAAATAGTCATTGTTTGACCGGGATTATTTTTCATCCAGGCGTCCATACAGCTGTTTAGATAGACTTTTAGTGGCCCATAAATACTTCGGTTAAGGGGTTGCAATTTATGCGACGTATGGGGCGGGAATGACAGAAGAACAATTCCATTTTCTCGGCAGAAGTCAATTATTTGCAAACCCAGATGCGATCTATGATTATCCAATATCAATAATATCTTATTCTGAGGGGAAGGCCTGGTATGTTTTGCAAAATGCTTTATATATATAAAAAAGGTGTCGGCATCCATCCACCCGGAGCCGTTAGCTTCTCCAATAGAACCAATTGGTGCCTTAGATATAAAAAAAGGTTTAAATCGCTTCCTAGGGAACAAAAACATTGGCGGAATTGAATTTCCTATTGCATTCACGGCAAGACAAAGGGTAATTAATGTTCCTCTTTCCGAAGAGGTAACGGCTCCTACTTGTTTGGTACCCTTAGTAGATACAATTTTACAGGGTTTTTGCACTGTCGTTATTCCTGTTTCATCCACGTTGTATATATTTGCAGCCTCAAATATGCCGCTCTCCATTACCCTCGCCAAATTGTCAAAAAATTTAGTGACATTTGTTCTGTTAAAATTAATAGCCCTTACATGACTTGTCGCTTCGGGTACTCTTATAGATAATGTGTTATTCCTCTTCTTAAAATTTGAAAACCAATCTCTTGATCCCATTTTGGTGGTATGCCATTGATCTGGAACTTTAATGTTTTTTCTTATACAAAATTCATATGCCAAGGAACGACATCAGAAGGTGAAAGCCCGAAATAAAGGTCAGCTGAGTGGCGTATGTATTCACAAAATATCAATTCGTCTTCTGAAGACAGTATTTTATTATGCGAGGAATAACCAACATTAGGTTCTTCAATGCCATTTTTAATTTTCTTAATATATCTATTTAATGTAACATGGCAAATGTGAAAACGTGTTGCAGTTTCCCTTTCAGACACTCCTTGGTCTACCAGTAAAGTTGCCCGTTGCAGATCAATACGACTAGGACCCCTCTTGGATGTTCTCACTCTTGTACGTGGCATTTTCTGTAAAAAAAATGGGCATTAAGAATTAAAATCTTCAAATTAGGTAGCACGGGGACAATTGTAACACGTTACAACTGTCTCCCAATCGTGTGTTACAAATGTCCCCATCTATAATTTTGCGTAAAAAAATAAATTACACAAACAAGAGTCGTTTTATTAGCAAGCTGATATTGGCAATCCATAGTAGCATTATCAAATTAGGCGTAAGCAAAATTTAGGCTCCGTTACTGCATTCTAAGCATGTATTTTAATAAATTAATGCATGAGCATATTTATTACTTACCGTTAAAGAAATCAGATATCTGCACGTGGAGACAATTGTACCACAACTGGGGACCTCAAAGTACAGCGACGCACACGCCTAATGGCTACCATGCGAAACACAAAGCGGCGCGAAAATCGAATCACGTTTAACCACCAGACTGGCGGCTGTTACAATTGTACCATGTTACAATTGTCCCCGGTCTCCCCTACATATGAAACTTCATCCTCCTCGCTAAAGCAACATTTTTTTTATTGAAAAATAATAAGTCTTTTTTCTTTAGTTTTTATGTTTAATAATGCCATAGTAGAAGTTTACTTCTTTAAATTCGTAAATATTATAAACATTTATAAAAATCCACAAAATCTGTCTAAATCCATAGAAAAATCCAATAAACAAAACCTGGTGATTTTTTCACTATTAAAAACATTTCATTTGGCCGCCATTTTGTTCCGCCGTCTTGAAATCGTATCACAATTTTACCAGTTGATTTCTGTACCATAATTAATTATTGCACAACATTTAAAGCCAATCAATTAAGTAGTTTTTTAGGTTGAATTTTAAATTATTTTATTAAGCCGCCAATCTTGGATTCGTGTCAAAAATTTTTCCAGTGAATTTTCGCTGGAACTTTGTGCAAATTTTGAGGTAAATTGTGTAAGTAGTTTTTTAGAAATATTTAACAGCTCACTAGGCCTCCATTTTGTTATGCCGCATTGGATTTTTACCAAAAACTTAGCAGTTAATTCCCTTATGACCCTTAATTTTAGCTATGCAGCGAACAGAGAGAGCGACAGACAGATAGACCGACGGAATTGAAAAAGCATGTTTTGCGGGGAACCATGAAACGTAAAGGTCTGAAAAAAATCTCTGAGGATGATTTTTTCCACGATAACAATACTTCCCTTTACGAGGGAAGTAAAACTATATATTATATGCTATAAATAAATTAAACTTAGTGTTTCACGATTTTCCGAAATATGTTTTTTAAAGATAGTAAATAAAAAAAATTAGGTATGTACGCCAATGACTTTCACAATTTTTGGATGCTAAAACATTTACCACAATTATTTTTGTTTTCAGTTTGAGTAATATCGGACATTCTCAAAATATGATTTTTTTTTAAATGTTCTTATACCTCTTAAATTATCAAAGATCTACGCTTATGACACCCACAATCTATTCGCCATGAGACTATTCCTAGACCATTTTTGGTACAAACTTAAAATTAATCGGTTTGACGGTTCTCAAATTATCGTCCGAGCAAATTTTGTTTACGCACACACGTAGAGAATTTTTTTTTCGTGTTCTTCAGACTAATTATTTAATCAATTTTAAAGCACCTTTCTTTAACCAAGTTAGCATCATGAGCAGATAATATAAACTAAAGTAACTTATCCTAACCGAGACTATTTATAGGTGAATGGGGTCACACTTGGTTGCCCCCGACTGCACCGTTGTCAAGTAAACAATAGAGAGGACTATAGGAAATAGGCCCTCTGTCTTTATTTAGTGGTTTCTTACCACATTTGACTATTTCTATACTCTCAAATGCATCCAATAATCTATTATTAGATACACATTTAATTAACTTAAGATTATTTATTCCTATTTGGTGATTGTTTTTCAAAGCATGTTGGCCAACGCTTGACTTTTCTCTTCTTCCATATCTTAAATGTGCCATGTGTTCTTTAAAACGAATGTTTATGGAGCGTTTAATTTACCCAACATATTTTAGATTGCAGTCATTACAGCTAATTTCATAGATGCCACTCCTCTCCTTCAAGTCAATTTTGTCTTTAGGGTTTCCCAGAAAAATTTTCAAACTGTTCTCTAAACCTACGTTTTTTAATACTTTGTCTAGACCTCTCGTATATCTGGGATCATATGGAATTACTATGAACTAATTGGGAGCCTTAGGTGCTTGAAGCGTAGTGGCATCTTTTAACATTTTCTTATGCTTATGTCTATTTACTTATTTATGTACAATGTTATCATTATCATTATATCCATTACTTTCAGCTATATTTTTAATCCGATTCATTTCATTATTAAAACGATCTTTACTTAAAGTAAGTAAGTAAAATTGACTAACCTGTGAGTTAAGAAATAAAATGCTGCCATTTTGTGTTGACGGCAACGAAATGAGTCGGATGTTGTATCCCTATTAGTATTAGCAAATTTCCTATAAATATCAAATTTTAATTTATCGTTATTTTTAATAACTAACGTGTCGAGAAAAGGTAATTGAACATTGTTCTCCTTTTCGTACGTACAATTAATGGAAAGATATTTATTGTTTAATGTTTCTAAGAAAGTGTCCAAAATTTCTCTAGTAGTATCAAAAATAGCAAATATATCGTCTACGTATCTATACCACACCCTTGGGAGACACTTGCGTTCTTTTTTGAATTGGGTTTCTAACCTACCTATTGGTAAAAATCTGAATAATTGTTCGAAATAAACTTTTAACTACTCAAAATCCTAATAAGATTTTTAACTCCCGTGAATATCAATAAAAGATTTTAAAATTACATAAATCCCAATAAAAGATTTTTAAATCCGACAAATCCCCAGAAATATTCTGCCTAATAAAGTTTTTTAATGTTTGGTGCAGCACATTTTTAAAAAAGCATTAGTTATTTTAATTTTAAAATAGAGAGGGGAAAAGCCCCCACGATATCTACAGCCCTGTGTTTGATGTCGCAAATCGGAACAGTAAGTTGTCACTATAGCGTAATATTTAAAATGCTAGATTTAAATTATTAACGGCTATCTGAAATAGTGTATTCTATTCAAATTTTGTTAATCGTCCTTCCATTAAAGAAATTAATGTCCCATAAATATTAAAATCTTTTTGTCACACTGATTATGTTCCAATAACTATTGTAATACTTAATAACCCGTCATTCTTTTTCCTGGGAATAATCCCAAGTTATAATTGAATTTCGATGACCCACCAAAAAGAAAATTAACATTTTTCTAATTTAGTCAGCCATTGTAAGGCATATTCGTGAGAACTCAATGCTCTCAAGGTAAATAGTCAATACTTAAGTTAAGTAGTTCCTTTCTTTATTATATTGTATTACGTTCCATATGTGGTTATGAATGGCAGTTCTAATTTTGAGATTGACGAGGAATGTGTAAATTTCCCTTGCGCATTTTGTACTGAGAAATATTGATAGCAATGACTTATTTTATTTGTAATTGAACAGTTAGAAGGACGTTATTTCGTCTAAACTTTGATCAAATAAAAAATTTGATCTAAACTACTAGAGCGAAGAACTCTTCTGGCGGTACACATTTTTTTTCCAGAAAAAAAGTTTTCACTTATTATTGTACTACTAATATATTTATTTTTCTTTAAAAAATTATATAATGCCACCTGTCCCAAAATGACATTGAAATATTTCAGGGTTCCCGCAGGTAAAAATCTAATGAATTGAGATCAGGAGATTAAGGCGACTGAAAAAAAGCCCTTCTCGTCCTATTGAATAGACAAAACATTATTATAAAGAAAATAAAGGGGAAAATCACTGTTCATAAAGATCATGTCTTATTGGGTTTCTAACTTAATGTTTTCTGCCTGCTTTTTAAGCGTTATTATGAGCAAAACAAAAAAGGAATAAAACTTGCAACTAACACCGTCAATATTTTTATGACTTTCACACAAAGTAACTGTTGTACTTAGAAATTTTACGGTGACTAGGTGGCACATGTAGTGTTGGCTGCGTTTTATGAAGCGAGGTGCAAAAAAAGACCTATTTATTTAAAAACACTGCTAAAACACAGGCTGAAACTCGTAAAAATATTTTCAATGGTGGCCTTATGTGTGGAAAAAATATATTGCATGTTTTCAGGTACTTTTTTGTTGATAACATTACATATTACCTTTTTTCTTTTGATTTGCTTGTCTGACTCGCAGTTCTCTAGATTATTACTAGTTGTTACAGCCTTGTCAAAGATTACGCCTACCAAGTGAAAAGGTATTAATATTCTTTATATACCCAAGGTCGGGGATCATGTTGCGCTGAAGTAAAAGCCATGAGTAAGGTGAAAAGGCCTACGCGATTTTATTTTGCTACGGTATATTCATGCCAAAATGTTACCAGTTTATTCCTATGTAACACTTGATTTTTGTTCAAAATTTGAGGCATATTTGATAATCAGTTTTTTTAGTAATAATTTTTTATACATTTTACTAGACCACCATCTTGCTCCGGAATAAATATTACCAGGTAATACCCATTTGACCCTTAATTTTTGACTAAAATTTGCAGTCAGTTTGTAGTTTTTAAGCTATGCCGCGAACTGACGATAGACACACAAACCGACAGAGTTGATAAAACTTATTTTTGCCACCGAGAGACGCTAAAACGTGAAGATATGCGTAACCTGATAGGGTGATGTTTTCACGATTACAAACAATCTATTTGGCGGCCATATTGAGTTGGTACCACAGATTTACTATCTCATCTCTATTCCACAGCTAGTTATAGCATACAATTGGAAATCAATCCATTGAGTATTTTTTTTTAGGCTGATTTTTAAATATTTTATTAAGCCGCCATTTTGTTCCGCCATCTTCGATTCATACCAAAATTTTACCAGTTGATTCCGACATAATACTTGATTTTTGTGCAAAATTTGAGATAAATTGTCTAAGTAGTTTTTTAGTAATATTTTTTTTAACATTCCACCACACTGTTAAAAAGAAATAGCGATTTTACATAAAAAAACGTTGTATTCATGTAAACGTAATTTTACGTATTTTTACTTTTGAAACTCAAAAATACATTGCAAGAGGTAAAGTTACAGTTGAAAATTCCGTCATATTTACAGTAAAAATAAAATTATGTTTACTTTTAAAACTGTAAAAATAAAATTAAAGTTGAATTTTCCATCGTATTTATAGTAAAAATTCAATTATTGAAACCGTATTTTTTTGAGTACTATTTTAGTATATTTTTTGGTATTTTTAAATTTTGAACATAAAAGAGAACCTTATAGTACAGGGAAAAGTGCCACTTAAAAATTCTGTTTCTTTGAATAAAATTAAGCTAGTTTTTAATGAATAATAATTCTCACTCAAAACTAACTAAAGACACTAAATATATTACTGAAAATTGGTATGGAATTTATGTAAAAATATCTGCTTTCTAAGGTGTAAAATGTTGAAAAAGAACATTACTTTATATGTTACGACGAGATTTGCTAAACTAAAATTTATAAACCTTACGTTAAAGTCGCGTTAACGTAAAATATTATTAAAAATCTCATTCTCCAATAATTTCTTTAATGACACAAATAGAGATCGGTAACGGCGTTATAACGTAAGCGTTTTAGTCCTATGGCTGAAGTTATTACTGTTTGGTTTCAGTTCTAATTTTCTATTTGTAGCAAATTTAAATAACGAATATGTGCTTGAAAATAAGGATGGCTTTTAAACAAACATAAAAGAGCCTGCTGTTAGCAACAAAAGTAGGTGGTTATGGTTTATTCGAAACAATTAGCTTTAAAAAATGTATTTTATGATATAAAACTAAACAAAAACAGATGACAATTAAAATTATTGAAATCAAGTATTTTTATGGAAATCTTATAGTATAGTAAATAATGCATCTAATGTTACGATAAACACGTAGCAATTTTCTAAATTCTTATCTAATTTTTACACAAAATACTTCACTTGAACTCAAATATTACTAGCGCCAATTATTTTTTAAGACATCTAGTTTTACAGGATATGTTATCCATAGCCATGCACCAGTGGCGGCTCGTGAGTATATTGAAGGGTGAGGCTACATGAGGTTAATTTTGTTTAAATGTGAATAAATTTCCACGTCACCCATGAGGTATTATTCTGCGACGCGTTGACCTTTTTTTTTAATGGAGGTCATCGCCAATAGCCCTACTAAACCATTAAAAACTAAAAAAATAAACTCTAAAAAAAGTAAATAAAAAGTAAACAAAACAAGTAAAATATGTACACCTATCACTAAAATATAGCGGTGATTGCGATAATAAAAACATAATTTAGTTTATTAAAACTTAAAATAAATAGTTGTATGAAATAAGATAAAAAACTACTTTTTGTACATTAAATCTATACGTCTGTCTTTTAAGGTTGCAAATTTATCTATAATTTGGTCGTAAAAGTTTTGGTCTTCACTAAGTTCTGACAGTAATTCCTGCTCTATTGACATCATTGCTAAACCCGAAAGCCGTTCTTGTGTCATTGTGTTTCTTAGGTAGGTTTTGATCCGTTTAAGACATGAAAAATTTCGTTCGGCCGATACACTTGTTGCGGGAATAGTTAAAACTAAATTAAAAAGCTTATATGCTTCCGCAAAAATTGCTTTAAAATCTTTAAATAACAAAGCTAGACTTTTTTCGACATCTAAATTTGAAAATTGTTCATCCCTATACAATACAGAAAGCTCATTCTTTAATCTATCTCTGTCAAAAATGTTTGGATAATTTTTTAATAAATTATTTAATAAGTCGTCTGGAAAGCATTTAACATATTCCGAATATTTTGTGCAATCGACTAAAACAAAGAAATTTAAATTATTTAAATTTTCAAACCGCGTCCCTAATTGAAGAATTATACAATTTATTATTTCGAAATATAATATTTTATATTTAGTAAAAATATCAAAGTCGCTAGAACATTGCCCTCGACGTGTGTTAGTTGGCAGAATAGTGGCTTTTTTAGCAATATTGAAAAGTTCTTTGAAATGGTCCTCGTTTCTAAATTCAATAATTCGTTGCTTGGCAAGGTTTATTTGCGAAATGCAGTAATTTATATCTAAATGCTTTAACTGTAATATTTGAAACAGTACATCAGTGCAACTAAAAATTTGTTGACAAACAAAAATCTTTTTTGGCTTTTTCGCAACTGAATAAAAATATTTAACTTTAAATTAATTGAAGCAGATATTTAATATAATTACGTACCTCAACATGTAGACTAGTCTATCTACGGAATGTTTCGATACATAATATAAATAATATTATTTAAGCAAGCATAAGAAATTATATCATTTACCTTAAGTTTTTATAGACACATAGTAGTTGTACAAATACTTTCATCCTATCGGGACTCATCAGTGCGCCGATCGTAAGAGAAAAACATTAAATAATAGAAAAGAACTGATTTTAAAATTTTAAAATGTGTCAGTTTGTTTGACATGTAACCTACATATGAAAAAAATGATAGTTTGCAGCCATCTATAACGTTATTTTTAAATGTGTTCAGATTATTTGTTGCGTTTAGATTGACAAACATCGCATAGCATAGCCACCTATAAGTTTCGTACCAAGATATTTGAAAAGTTCTTGAATATTTTTTACCTTGCCTCTTATCGTTAAATATTGCTAAAATTTTCGGCGTCGGACGGCTACCTAATATCTGTTTCTTTTCAGTTTCGCTTCTTTTTAAAAAAGGCGTTTCAATTAATGAAGCAATAATGTCGTGAATAGGATTCATTTCAAAAGCAAAAAGCAAATACAAAAAATGGAACGGTCCAACTTACCAAATCAAAACAAAACAAAAACTTACTCACGCGTATTTATTCACCTTAAAAGACAGAACGCCCTCAATCAGCGATTACCGCAATCTATTTCCTATTTCTTTCTCAGCCGCACGCACCACGTAAAAAGAAGCCGTTGGAATATTTCGCTAGTCATGTGATTTAAATAACCAATAAAAGCATATCCAAGCTACAGATTTATCGCCTCAAGAATGCAATAGAAAACGCGTGCATCGGCAATCGCCATCCCGCTCTGTCGTAATCAGGTGACTCGCCGGCATCGGCACCGGCCGTTGATAAATAGGTCAGAAGTCGAAACTTTCCAAGCTAAAATTATTTCGCCTCATTCGAGAGCACTTTCTTTAGGAATGGGTTTGCACGGTCGGTTTTTTGATGTGGTCAGAATTTATTTTCAAAAATATTTATTATGGGATTATATTTTGTTTTTTTTTAATGTTATTATGTTGTAAAACTGTTAAAAAGTATATTTCTAATTGGTAATAGATAAAAAATTCTCTTTTCCTTTATTTTGGGGGTGCATGAGGCGCGGCCTCATAGGCCTACCCTGACGAGCCGCCACTGCCATGCACTGCCAAACGATTAATGAATAAGGATAATAAAAATGTGAGGTTGGCTGTTAAAATTTCTTCATATTTTATTTTTCTCTTGCTTCTGACCAGCGTTAAGTGCCACGTAGGGTAAAATTATGACAACTCATGAAACATACACCAATCTTTTAGTAAAATTTGGATGCATAATGAATTTTCACGGATGTTTGGTAAATTCGCGAAGTAATTATACTTTTACATTATTAAAATCTTTTTTTACATGTAATAGTGTAAAAACACTTTTTAATAGTAAAACATTTATAAGAATTAAGTAAAATGTTGACTAAGGTAGAATAACAGAACCCATTTTTTATTTTTACAGTTAAAATTATGTAATTTTAACTCCATTTTTAACAGTGCAGGTCGCCATTTTGTTTTGCCCTATTGAATTTTGACCAAAATGTTGCCAGGTGATTCCCATATGACCCTTAATTTTTGACTAAAATTTAAAGTCAATTTGATAATTTTTAAGCTATGCGGCGAACTGACAGCCAAACCGTTAGACGGACCTACGGAACTGATAAAAATATTTTCTGGCACCTAATACCATTCTATTTGGTTGCTATTTTATTCTGTCATCTTTATATAGTACAGTTTTACTAGTTCATGTCTATACCACAGTTTAAATATTTTATTAACCCGCCATTTAGGATTCGTACCAAAATTTTACCAGTTGATTCCTACATAATACTTGATTTTTGCGAAAATTTTGAGATAAATTAGATTAGTAGTTTTTTAGTAATACTTTTTTTAACATGCCATTTTGTTTTGCCATATTAGATTTTTACCAAAATATTATCAGGTCATCCCCATATGACCCTTAATTTTTTGCCCAAATTTGAGGTCAATCGGGTAGGTAGTTTTTTAGCTATGCCGTGAACAGACAGACAGACCGACGAAATTGAACAAACGTGTTTTTCGTGATCTAGGGACCCTGAAACGTATAGATCTGAAAAAATCTCGGAGGATATCTTTTTCACGAATACAATGCTTCCCTTTTACGAGGGAAGTAAAAAACCATACAAGTTTTTTATCTACAACACTTGTTACTGAAAATTTAAATGAACTCTCTAGGTAGGTCTCAGGAAAATCCTGTAACTATATTTAAAAGGATAGTATTTTTAAGAATTATTGTGAAAGGGATAAGACCTAAATAATGTCAATATTTACGCTTACTTCCTAATCAATTTGTGCTGGGTATGCCCTATCTATTCCTTTCCTTTTATTAGACCATTGATTTAAAATATATTAACTTATAATGGTCTCCTTAATGCCCCTTCTTCTCTTTTACCGACCCGGGTGCCGGAATGCTAAACCGATTGGCGTTCGCCAACTGAAAAAAGGGCGAAAACTGTTATAAAAAAAACGATTTTTCTTATAAACTCAATACATGTTCTTAGGCTGTTTATATGAGTTAAAAATACTAATAACCCTTTAATATTTGCTGTCCATAATTATTATATTATCATCATCTTGAAACTAAAAAAAAAATCGCAGATTGCACCTTACGCAAGTATCCTTCGTATTGAAAATACCTGATACAACTTTTAAATTATAATGTTTTATTCTGTCTTTTATTTTTTTAAAGGTTATAATCTTTTATGATTAATAAATAGGTACATTTTATTATCAGATGGGTGAAGACATGGATCAAATTAAACTAATACGTATAATATATATATTTTATAATAAAAAAAATATATTATTAAAATCTATTAAAAAAAAGTGACAATTTAGAAAATACTCTTATTTTATAATATACAAAAAAGAGGATTACAATCCAAATAAGAAACTAAGTAATCTAGAAACTCAAAGCTTGGGTATTAAAATATTGTAATATTATTAAATTGCTTATATTTCATATATAAAAAATATTATTAAAATCTATATAAAAACGTGGCAATCTAGAAACTTAAGCTTGGGTATTAAAATATCGTAATATTTAATACATTGCTTATATTTCATATTATATAAAGAAATATTAATAAAACCTATAAAAAAACGTGAAAATAGAAAAAATTCCCATATGTTGCCGACTTATACAGAAAACCTACACATACTGCTTATCATTTATGAAAGCTTAAATCATTCTTTTTGTTTAAATTGTCTTCATTTTATAGTTATATTTATACAACTTTGACACTTCCTCTTCCAACTGAGCATCGACAAGTGGAATTAGAACTTATTAAGCAAAACGCAATTAATAACGGATACAGTCCTTGTCTCGTAGATAAAATAGTTAATAAAATCAATTTTAGAAAACTGAAACGCTAAGATTTCTCACTGAACCTTTAATCAACCCAATAAATATTTGTTTTTCCTTATCTAGGATCATGCTCCGAAAAGATAGCTAACGTCTTAAATGGCTGTAGCCAAGTTCGTCTTTAAAACCTCTACGCTTTTAGTCAATAACAAAGACCACCAAAAAAAGTGGAGTTTATAAACTTAGCTTTAATTCTTGTGATGCCTCATATATGTCGGCATGACCTGTAGACCTAGAGGTCAGAATTAAAAGACACTTCAATAGACCATCCACTTCTGCTGTTGGTTTTCATATTAAGTTTAATAAACACCAGTTTTCTCCTTCAAAAACAGCAGAATTTTACACAACATCAACTTAATAGTTAATATTTTCGGTTCAACGCAACGGCCTAAATTATCTACCTAATAGGCCCATAACCACCATAAAAACACTACACATTTACTACAAAACTCAAATAATAAAATAATATTTCTATACTTTCACAGTAATACGTACTTTTGTGAAAGCTCGTTTATTAGTCTGCATATGAGTTTTTACATTTTTTAATTGTTTTTACTTACTATTTTTTATTTTGTCACTTAAAGTGGCAGTCCTGGTAATGGTCTAGTTTGACCGAAAGCTCTTGACAATTTTAATTTATTATACCCAAAACGACACACTTTTTTATTAATTTTAAAAGACGGGGTATAATAGCCTGTTTTACTACTAAATAAATTTTGTTAAATTTTACAAATGTAGTTTTTATTATAAAAATCGGCCTAAATCTAATAAATCTAACTTTCCTTTGTCAACAAAAAAAGTTGTTAAAGATTTCAAATGTACAATTATATGGCCACTTCCGATGAATCATTTAGAATTAAGCATCGTATTTCTAATTACTCATTCATTCTTGCTATTTCAGCATTATTTTTATATAAATCCAGGAGAATGAGTAACCATCTTTAGTCATTAAGTAGCTCTAGATCGGTCAACATTCATTGTAATTTCGTGTTTTAAATAAAAATAAAGTTTTTAAAAATACAAGTTACAAGTTTGAATGTAAAATTGGCGCAGTCGGTAGGATTCCTTTTCGGAGTGCGAAAAAAAAGGATTATCAGTGCTGCATCTTTCTGTTTCAACAGTTAAGAAAAGGATCAGGAACATCTACGACCGAACTAGGCACTTGTAACTCCTGGTACATCGATTATTGGTACGCCATTCGAGAAGCCAGTAAGGACGATTTGGCCTGTGCTAGCGTCCAAGACAAGCGGTAGCCAACCTGAGCAGTTCATCTCTTCAGCAAAGCATCGTTTGATACAGGACCAAGACTTGGGACACATTGTAAGATATTTACTTACTTCCCTTATAGTTGAGATCCCTGTTAATTAAGTTTTGAAATTTTGAAGAAAGAAAAAGTGAATAATTGAATTGAAGCAATTTTATTGAACAATTATTTGAGTAACTTTCACTAACTATTTTAGTTGTAAAGAAAACAAATGTTAACGCAGTTAACAGTAGTTAAGTACATATTTAATGAGGAAATTTAAGAATTGTAGTAAAGACATTACTTATCCTAAAACAATTCGAAGAAATAGTTTAGAAAATCCTTCTACAAGTAGATTATTACAAAGTAGTTTTGAAAATCAATCTGCAAGTGAATTAACAGAACTTTATTCAGACATTAATTTAGAAAATATTTTTGACCCTAGTATAAGCGTAGATACTAACATTAATAAGATGGCAGACGCTTTGAGAAGTACTGTTTCACTCTTAAAAACTTTCGATGGTACCCCATCACGTCTTGAATCTTTTATTAATCAAATAGATACTTTTTATACAAGATATTTTAATACTGATACTTCCCAACAAGAATTTGTAATTTTGGCAATTAAATCAAAAATTATAGGATCAGCCGAAGATTTTCTTTTAACTAGACCAGATCTTAATACTTGGCCAGAAATAAAAATGTCATTAAAACAAAAATTCAGTGATCCAATAACAAGAGCTAATTTACGACAACAATTAATATTCTTTTCAAGAAAAGGCGAATCAACCTTAGATTACATACAAAAACTCAAAGCCTTAGTCACCAAAATAAATACGAAAACTTGTACAGAAATAAGTAATATTGAAGCTAGAAACATAATTATAGCACAAAACGAATTAACAGCAACTCAAAATCTTCTTGCAAACATTTCAAGCGAATTAAGAACTTTACTAATCGTTCAAAATCCCCAAAATCTAGACCATGCAATCGATATTGTAACCAATTATGAAATCTTAACTAGTCAAAATAATTTTAAAAATAATTATTTGCAAAATAATAGATCAAATAATTTACTTAGCAATCAGAAAACGCTACCAATAAATAATATTAATAAATTTTTGGTAAATAGATCGAATAATTTTCCAAATTCGTCTTTTAAACCAAAACCACCAAATCAATTTTTTAATCGAGTACAAAATCAAACATTTAATCAAAAAGGTAATCAATATCCTAAACAACAATACCCACAACCAATGTCAGGTGTGAGTGTACAAAAAACAATGCCACCATTAAGACAACAACAACAAACTTTTGCCAGACAACAACCTCAACAACAAGCTTTCTATAGACAGCAACCACAACAACAACAAACTTTCTATAGACAGCAACCCCAACAACACCATCACCCGAAATTTACATTCCAAGAATTAACGCATTTAGAAAATAATGAACCCAATAATGACGAGTTATATAATGAAAAAAACCCCGAATTTGACAATTATGATCAAGATTATCAAAACTTTGATGAAACATGTGAATTAGATAATGAGAATTTAGTCGAGCAAATAGAAAATTTTCATCTATCAGCCTCGGACAACAACCTTGCTTAACTTTAAACAGTTTTCAAGTAAATCAATTACCCTATGTAGAAATACCGAATTATAATATTCGACTACTAATTGATACAGGTTCTCATGCATCCCTACTTAGACCCTCTTTAGCGGAAACATATTTCCCCGAATGTATTAAACCTTACGTAAGCACACTTCAAACTTGTGCAGGTTCAAAGAAAGCGAAAAGTAAAGCTACTATTCCTTTATTTTTAAGCTTTGGTATAACCGAACCAATAGAATTTATTTTATATTCATTCCATGAATATTTTGATGGAATAATCGGAATTAAAGACTTATGTAAATTAAATTTAAATATTGATTTAAAAAATAAAAAATTGAAAAACCAATATTTAGAAATACCCTTTCAATATAGGCAAAATTTTGATGAATATACAATTGAAATACCACCTAAAACAATTCAAAAAGTAATTTTGAAAACTTCGCGACCAAATGACACTACTTGGTTAATGCCCTATTATTTAGACGAAAATATAGAAATTCAACCTACCCTAATAGAAGTAAAAGAAAACACGTATGCTATTGATATTTTTAATCATACAGAAAAATATTTTACTCTAATAGAAACCACTAATGATAATTTACCCTTAAGACCAATCGTGCTTAACAATTTTGAAATAATAAATTTCGAACCAAATCAGAATCAAATTAATGGAAAAAACATAATCGAAGATATCGATTTAAAATCACTAATTAGACACGAACACTTAAACTTTGAAGAACGCAAAGAACTTTTTAAACTTATTAAAAGCTTTCAAAATATTTTATATAAACCCGGAGATAAATTAACATTTTTCAATCAAGTCAAACATACTATTAAGACTACGGATGAAATACCCGTACATGCGAAAAGTTACAGATACCCATTCATACATAAACAAGAAGTAGACAGACAAATAGACCAAATGCTACAAGATGGTATCATTCAACCTTCAAATTCTCCCTGGAGTTCCCCTGTGTGGATCGTCCCGAAGAAAGCTGACGCATCAGGACAAAGAAAATGGCGTCTAGTGATAGATTACAGAAACATCAACGAAAAGACTATAGAAGATAGATATCCTATTCCAAATATCGCAGATATACTTGATAAACTTGGTAGAAGTCAATATTTTACAACACTTGACTTAGCCAGCGGTTTTCATCAAATAGAAATGGACCCAAAAAGTATACCAAAAACAGCATTCAATGTAGAACATAGACATTATGAATATATCAGAATGCCCTTCGGACTAAAAAATGCACCTTCCACTTTTCAGCGTGCAATGGATAACGTTTTACGCGGATTACAAGGAAAAATATGTCTTGTATATATAGACGATATAATTATCTTTTCAACCAGTCTTCAAGAACATTTAGACTCTTTAAAACAAGTATTTAACAGATTAAGTTCTTTTAACATGAAAATCCAATTAGATAAATCCGAATTTTTGCATAAGACAATTGAATTTTTAGGTCATGTTATTACCCCTGACGGTATCAAACCAAATCCCAAAAAAATCGAAGCAATAAAAAATTTTAAAATCCCTAAAACACCAAAAGAAATAAAATCATTTCTCGGTTTAGTCGGTTACTACCGAAAATTTATAAAGAATTTTGCAAAAATAACGAAACCTTTGACTCATTGTTTAAAGAAAAACGTTAAAATAAGTCATGATAAAGCATTTATTACCGCATTTAATCTATGTAAAAATATCTTAACTAATGACCCTATATTACAACACCCAGATTTTAGTAAACCTTTTATTTTGACCACTGACGCTTCAAATTACGCTATTGGAGCAATACTTTCACAAGAAAAAATAGGAAACGACCTACCTATAGCATTTGCTAGCAGAACTCTGAATCAATCAGAATGCAACTACTCAACAATAGAAAAAGAACTTCTTGCTATTGTTTGGGCAACAAAATATTTCAGACCTTATTTATTTGGCAGAAAATTCACAATTGTAACAGACCATAAACCATTACAATGGCTGTTCTCAATAAAAGAACCGAATTCAAAATTAGTAAGATGGCGACTAAAACTGCAAGAATATGAATATGATATTCAATATAAAAAAGGAACTCTAAATTCCAACGCCGATGCACTTTCAAGACCACCTCAAGAATTGTACCCAACCGAAATAATAAAATCACCATTGACGCATATGTCAGCAGTATGTGAAAAAGAAGAAAATTCTGACGACCAATATATTTGGCATGAAAAAATAAAACATTTCTTTGACACCCAAGAAAACCTATTCGAAAAACCAAAAAAGGTAAATAAAGAAAAAAAGAAACCAAAAATTAATATAATTTCCGATATTCAAATTAAACCCCCAAATAAACCAATTAAAACACCATCGCCATTGCCATCAACAAGTAAAATCAATGACGAAGAAAAAATCAATCAAAACTCAGAAACGGATTCAGTCAGTACAAATGACATTCCAAAGGAGCCAAAAGCTGATTTACTTTCAAAATCAGACACAGAAACTATACATACGTCAAGAGAAGACCCCATATTAGGAGCCCCGTATGTTAGTAAAGCCCTGAACACTTTTAAAAACCAAATCATATTTAAATGGACTGAAAAGGAACAACCTTATGTTGTCACTAAAAAATTATTTGAAACCAAAAAGCGATTAATAATTTTTATAAATCAAAACCCAATAACTGAAATAATCCAAAGACTCTTAAGAGATTATTTACCCCCAGATACTTATTGTTTACACTTTCCTAATAAAGAATTAGAACCAATAATAATTCGAATTTTCCAAGAAACCTTTCAAAATAACGCCTACAACCTTGTTATTTCTAATACACTATTAGAGGACGTCGTAGACGTAAATCAACAAAAAGAAATAATTGAAAGATATCATACCACTAAAACATCCCATAGAGGAATGACTGAAAATATAAAAAATATAAAGCAAGGATATTATTGGCAAAGCCTTGAAAAAGACGTAATTAATTTTGTTAATACATGTGAAATATGTCAAAAAACCAAATATGATAGACATCCCTATAAAGTAATTTTTAAACCAACACCAACAGGCTGTAAACCCATGGAACATATTTATATGGATATATATTCCATTTCAGGTCAAAAATATTTGACAATAATAGATAACTTCTCTAAATTTGCTACAGCATACCCTGTAAATGAAACATCAATCGAGATTTGTCAAAATCTAATTAAATTCTTTTCACATCATGGTACACCCTGTAAAATTACAACTGATAATGCACAAAGCTTTAAAAGTAATTTAGTACAAGACCTTTGCAAGACTTATCAGATTGAATTACATTTTACTACACCTTATAACCCAAATTCGAACTCACCAATCGAAAGATGGCATTCAACTTTGAAAGAAAGTCTTATTGTCCTTAGAAACGAACATCGAAATAAAACAATACAAGAATTAATGGATATCGCAATCCTTAATTATAATAACAGTATACATTCAACACATGAATATACACCATTTCAAATATTAAAAGGAAAATTAAATTATCAATTAAATTTTGAGAAAAATATAAATCAAATACAAACTGATTATATACATGAACTCGCCCAAATATTTAATGAACTTAATGAAAAAATAAATCTAAAATTAAGTGCGAAAAAGGCTAATGTCCTAGCTAAATTAAATGAAAAACGCGAGATTGACCCAGAAATAGCTGAAGCTACAAAACAACTATTACATACACCCCGAAAACTACCATTAAAGTTAGAACCAAAATACAAACTAACTACTTTTAAAAACCAAAGACACCCAAAGGATATTAAAAGACGTTCGTAATTTTCAGGAACTTACTGACAAAATGAAGAAGATCCTGATACTACTTCCACTACTTGTCAACGCACAATATAAAATAGAAGAATTAAATAACCCTTTGTTACCAGTTTACCAATCAACAGGTTACATAATAACAGGTTATCATCATGTCTATTATCATGTAAATCTAACTAATATAAAAGATTGTGTAGAAAACTCGAAATCGACACAAATTAATAATACCCTAAGTAATCTATACATACCAACTTTTATCTATAAGAACACGTAACCTTTTCGATCAAATAGAATCAATCGAATTATTTGTTAAACATTATACTACCCCACAAAAGCGAACTAAACGCGGACTTTTCAATTTCCTAGGAAAAGCACAAAAATATCTCTATGGTACATTAGATGCCGATGATGGAGAAAGATACGACAATTATATTAAAATATTACAAGAAAATCAAGAAATCTTACATAAAGATTTGTCTGCAACCCAGACTATTGTAAAACAATTAACAAAAGATCTTGACGCACAGCTGACTAATATCAAAACTAATCAGCAAAAGTTATTAACCCGGATGGAAGACCTCACTAATATGACTCATACTACAACCACTTCGTCTTACTATATTGTTACGCTAGACAATATTGAGACTAATCTACGTGTCATTCATGACATAAAAAGTAATTTGCAAACTGCAATAAACTTTGCGGAAATAAACATTATGCATCACAGTATTATTAAGTATAAAGAACTTCGCAGAATAATTGCAAAGATAAGGCCCGAGAGTCGTATTCATTTCGACAATATAATTAAATATTACGAAGTAGCACACGCAGATGTGACAATTAAGAATGATCTAATTATATTTTATATTGCAATACCTTTAATTTTAGAGAAACCTTATATACTTTATCGAATATATCCAATACCAATAAATAATCAAATAACGATTTTAAATAATCTGTATTTATTGAGATCTACAGATGACTTTTACAACTCAAAAGAAAATTGTTATAAGATAGAAAATATATCTTTATGTTCTAGAGACACACTAAATAAAAACGAACCCTGTATACCTCAAACAATTAATTTGACAAACCATTGTCCACTAATACCAATTAAATATAATAAAACTTCTATAACACAACTTGAGGACAATTCCCTTATAATTATACCTGCTTCTAAAGAAAGCATATACTTTCAATGTCCAAATCAACATAGCGTTGAAACCATTGACAAAGTATCCTTAATATTGCCTTCAGATTGCAAAGTAAAAATCCAAAATAATATTTACGATTCTCAAAAACTAGAAACAATTAGTTTAAGACTAAAACTCCCATCAATAAATATTGATGAAAAATTAATCCAAGTTACTGAACCCTTGGAACTAAAAGAAATAAATCTTGATAAAATCAATGAAGATTTAGAGAATGCTAAAAGATTAATAATTCATCCCCTAAAACAAATGGACTTTGTAAGCTCTGGAGTTTCAATTACTCTAATAATAATTATTATTGTAATATTTACAATCATCATAGGTTTCTTGTATTATTATTGTAGAAAGGAAAAATCTAAAGAAAATGTAAAAGTGGACATAAAATTAGAATCTCTCGAAAATCAACCCCGATTTTCTCAAACTTAAGGAGGGAGGAATTATATGGCCACTTCCGATGAATCATTTAGAATTAAGCATCGTATTTCTAATTACTCATTCATTCTTGCTTCAGCATTATTTTTATATAAATACAGGAGAATGAGTAACCATCTTTAGTCATTAAGTAGCTCTAGATCGGTCAACATTCATTGTAATTTCGTGTTTTAAATAAAAATAAAGTTTTTAAAAATACAAGTTACAAGTTTGAATGTAAAATTGTACACACAACAATGGTAATCTCCCTCGCTCAAATATTTGTTTTTATTAAACTTTTTCATCTATAGGTATACATTGCATGTCCCATTTTTTCCATTTAAATTTTCGATACAAACGGCATCTTTTTTTATATTTCACATTTGAATGGAAAATGGAAGGAATTTCAGGAGAGGGAGCCTGAAATTAAATGGTATAGCCGTATAAAACACCCGATATATTAAAAGATAAAAATCGTTATATTCCCAATTTTTTTAAATTTTGTTTCATCAAAGTTTGCGACATATATAATATTTTATTATTATTAATAAACATGGGTTAAATGTTACTATTGTGATTATGTCGGCTTTCTCCCTGTCCCAATGTTTTCAAGAAACATACGTGTGAGCAATTCCTTTGCCTATGGCCTTAAAACTTAATATTTAGATTTATTTATTATTACTTGAGGAGTCTTTACTGTCGTGCGGTGACATAAATCGGTACCTATTAATAATTTCTTTAGCATTGATAAGTTACATAATAAGATATGAATCAAAAAGCTAGGACGTTTTGTAAGTTAAAATTAAATAAATAATTTGTGGTAAAAATCGGTTCAAATATAACATACAAAAAAAATAGTTTTCAAATCGGCTGAACACATACATACACAAAACAATGGACTATTTTATTTCTATATAATATTTGTTCTATGCATGGGCAATCCGATGACCTCATATTATAATGTTATCTTATTTATTCATTTAGTGCGTCCGCACTCATAATCTATACGTATTATTTTACTGAACACATTATCGAAGTTTCGGTGTCGAGATTACTACAGCAGTGTTTAGTTTAGATCCTATAATCAAATTATAGAATTCCCAAAATCCTATTATTTGGCGTTCATTTGATATAATGTACCGCCGTTTACATAGGTCAATCGAGCCGCAAAACTTCAACCAACTTTCAAAACAGTAGAAAAAGTTTAAAAAATGCAGACATTACTTTCCCAAACTAACGCAGTGTCTGCCACTAATTCACTGTAATCTAAAAATTTGTTTTGGTAAACCTTAATTAATTTTTTTTAATTATATTAAGCTTTTTAATTTCTGATGATTTCCGAAAAGACATAATAACTGACTACTACTCTTATAATTTTATTCCTAATGGCTGTGCCAAATTAGGATTAATAAAATATGTTCCTCTCATTTTCATTAGAAAGCATTCTACGAAAAATAAAAATGGGAATTTTCGTCGCTTTAAGAAACAATGCAGCACTTTCTTTTAACTATTTATTGCTCAAAATGAGTTCTTTTGTAACGGCATTAAAGACAAAAAGCAGATAGAACTGTACATTGTATGTTAATCTTTACAGGAAACTAAGCACAAAACGAATATCTCAACGTAAAAGCGAAAATAAATCCTGCTTCCACAATCCCCCCAGTCTTTATAAAAATAAATTTTCCAGAAACAAGGTACATTAAGTTTTACGATTTATTTATGCACCGTTGACTTCTGGTAAATCGTGTTTGGTGCTCCCTAATACAAACAAAACAAGTCGGATTATACAGTTCATGATTTGCTAACCATGTGTGTTTCTCAAATTCTTTTTAATCTGTCACTGATTTGCAATTTCGGTATTTAGTTGCTATTGGATTTCCGGTGTTTCTTTTTGAACGCAGATCTATTTTGAGGAGAATTGCTTTTAACTCTCAAAACATTTACATTAATGGCAACACTGGTCACAAATTACAAATAATATTAATTTTAATCCAACTTTAACACATGTCTCATATGTAAATCGGGAATTAACCCTTAAGATAAGTACAATGGCAACGCAAAGTTATTTGCTTTGCTTTGTTAGCCCGACAAATCAAAGACTGTTGACGAAATGAGACTGGTTTCATTCATATCAGTCGTTGTTTAGATTTGGATTTAATCGATTCTCAATAGGATTTGCTTCCGAAAGTTTTAGTTGGTAGAGATATTGTAAAATTATTCTGTTTGGAGGGGATTAATAGAAGTTTTTGTGTGTTTGTATTTTTAATTTTATCGTAGTAGGTTAGTCGTTATAGAATTACTATTAGGATCAAAATACAAGAGTTCTAACCACACTACACCACAACTTGTTACGTTTTGGACGCGCGTTTCGCTAACCAAGTTAGCATCATCAGCAGATGATATACACTAAAGTAACTTATCCTAACCAAGACTATTTGTAGGTGTCAAGTAAGCAATAAAGGAAACCATAGAGAGTAAGCCATCTGTCTTTCTTACCACATTTAACTCTTTCTATACTCTCAAATGCATCCAATAATCTATTATTAGACACATCTTTAATTAACTTAAAGCTATTTATTCCTATTTGGTGATTGTTTTCCAAAGCATGTTGGGCAACGCTTGACTTTTCTGTTCTTCCGTGTAAATGTGCCACGTGTTCTTTAAAACGAATGTTTATGAAGCGTTTAGTTTGCCGAACATATTTTAGTCGTTATAGCTAATTTCATAGATGCCATTCCTCTCCTTCAAGTCGACTTTGTCTTTAGGGTTTCCAAGGACATTTTTCAAACTACGTTTTTAAATACTTTTTCTAGACCTCTCGTATATCTGGGATCATATGGGATTACTATGAACTTATTGGTAGCATCAGGTGCTTGAAGAGTAGTGACATCTTCTGACATTTTCTTATGCTTATATCTATTTACTTATTTATGTACAAAATTATCATTGTATTCATTATTTTTAACTATATTTTTAATCCGATTCATTTCAATCTTAAAACGTTCTTTACTTAACAGAAAATTGACTAACCTGTGAGTTAAGGAATAAAATGCTGCCATTCTGTGTTGACGGCAATGAAATGAGTCGGATGTTATATACCTATCAGTATAAGTAAATTTCCTATGAATATCAAATCCTAATTTATCGTTATTTCTAATAACTAACGTGTCGAGAAAAGGTAACGCCCATTGTTCTCCTTTTCGTACGTCAAATTAATGAAAGGATATTTATTGTTTATTGTTTCTAAGCAAGTGTCCCAATTTTCTCTTCAAGTATTAAAAATAGCAAGTATGTCATCTACGTATCTATACCACACCCTTGGGAAACCCTTCTTTTTTGAATTGGGTTTCTAATCTTCCTATAAACAAGTTTGCAAGGAACGGAGATAAGCAATTGCCCATCACAGTTCCCTCAAGTTGTTTATAATATTTATTATTCAACTAAAAAAAATTTTGATTCATACTTAATTTTGTGAGAAGCAAATATTCATTAATAATGTCTTTCTTCAAATTATTTAATTCAAGCAGCTCCTTTAGGTACTCTAAAGCTAGTAGTATGGCTATACTAGGAAACAATGAGCTTACATCAAAATATGTTAAAAATCCACCTTCTTTTAAGTGAACATTCTTAATTTTATCTAATAATTCTAACGAGTTAGTTAGCTTAAATTTATCGTACGAGATATTTAATTTGTTGAATTTTTCTACTAACCATTTTGACATATTGTACGTTATTGATCCAACAGCTGAAACAATAGGTCTCATGGATTTCCTAGGTTTATGGATTTTGGGAAGGCAATACAGTTTAGATAACTGTGGGTTACTATGTGTTTTTTAGTTTATCGGACACAAGGTTTTTAGGTACTTTTTACTTTTGTTGTCATTTTTGATAACGGGATTGTCTCAATTAAATCATAAGGACCAGTTTGAATCAAATTGTCTCCTCTTTCAAAATAATATGTTTCGTCTAGAATAACAACCTTATTTCCTTTGTCAGCTTTTAAATAAAAACATTCTTTTTTCTTTAGTCCCTGGATAACTTCAGTATTTTTACGAGAAACATATTTTGACTTGTCGTTAACAACGTTTTTTGAGATGTTAGGACTTATTATTAGGAGTTCATTTTGCCTGCCCTAATTAAAACTTAAAATATACATTTATTATAATAAAAGTGAATAATAAAATGTGATAACACGTTTATGGGCCTCCACCCAAAATTTCCAGTTTTAACAGAAAAAAACTAGAACCGAAACTGAAGAAAGAATCGCTTTCTGTAAGAAAAAAATATACTAAATTGAAAATAGTTATAAAATGTTCGTCAGACTCAGACCTAGCCAGAATTAGCGTGTAAAATAGTAAAGTTAAATGAGAACAGATAAAACCGAGTGTATACTAGGACAAAAAGGTTATTCGTGAAACAATCCCGAGTAATCACGTTCGGTTAAAACTGTCACGTATAACGAAAGCGTATGGAGCCCTTAGGCGGTATTAGTGAAGGGTTTTACAGTAATGGAACGTAAGAGAGCTTAGTAGGTTAACCAAAAGTGCGGCACATAAACCTAACCTAGAAGAAGCTAGAGCCTCTACCTTTAAATAAGGATTAGCGATATTACATTTTACCTATTGGCTATAAGATTTTTTATATCGATAACTATCGATAGGTAACAATTTATCGAAATTTATAGATACATCGATAAGTATCGATAGTAATCGAATCAATAAATCCATTGAAACGCATGTTGACTCAGCCTGCTAATCTGCTAGATGATTCGGATACGCTGAGTAATCATAACAAAAAATGCGGATTAATACCGGAGAGATATTTGTAAACTGCTCGAAGAAGTTTTAGGAATTTAACATCGAACATCAAACCGACGGTATTCTGCTCTAGTGTGTTGCATTTGAATTTGCGACCTTTGTTTTTTATAGTTGGTTCTTCGTTCATAAAATATTTTTATGAGTATTTGTGATTATTAGTGAGGTTTAGAGATTAACAGCCGGTTGCATAAAACTTAATTGTTGTTTAGAATATTTTACCAAGTTTTCAGATTCGACAAGCTACATATAGAAATCTAGGAACCCCCTGTCAAATTTGACATTATTCCGTTAAACATTCTAAACTTTAGTTGAGCTTTCTGCAACTGGCTGATAGTGTTACACGATAGTTATCGATAAACCGATAGCTACCGATAAATATCGACAGTTTTTGATATTTATTTATTGTCCAGTTATGAGTATTTTTTAATTCTCTACTGCTATCAGGCATGCAAAAAAGAAAATTTGTCGAAGAAGATACCTATCTGCAAGACGGCAATTTAGAATTTGAATTTTAACATTAGGCCACATAGTTACGAAATATGTTAGTAGTCCTGCGTATATTGAACCGTTACCAAAACATTCTGAATGAAGTAAGAAGCCATTTAAGAAACTGGAAATGTAGGTGTAATGTCGTACCAACATGATGGTGCTCCACAGCATTATTCAAGGGACGCCATGCAGTTCCTAAACAACCATTTCCCGGGGAGGCTGACTGGAAGACATGGTTTATTCGAATGGTCACCTCGATCCCCTGATATGTCTCCATTGGACTTCTTGTGGTGTTATTTGGAGAAAATTGTCCAGAAAAATTAGGCTATTTCTGCCAAAGAATCCACACCGAAGTTGCACTATGTTGAGCAATACACTGTTAGAGTTTGATGATCTACTTGGTTACTGTTTGGAAAATTATGGGATCCACTTTTAACATTTAATTAAAAATGAGTGTCGTTAAAACTAGTATTGCGTTAAGTTATTGCTGTTTTAGTCCTTGACTTTTAATCTTCTTTTTATCTTAACGTTGTTGCTATTTTGTCGTTGTTGTTTCGCCTGTTGGCTTTTAAACACGTTTTAAGTTTCTCCTACTGATAGAACTTAGACCAGCCCCAGATTGAATAAAGTGTGAGGGAAAGCCGCCAATATCACTTAATTAAAAAATAACCTTCGTAACTCAAAAGTGATTCATTTCTATAAAAATAAATGAGGTATTCTATTTAAGATAAGAAAATGACCACGTGTAGTGCAAAACTGAGCAATCTGGCAACAGTACCGATACCATTTTTCAAGTCCGCATGCCCAGAAACCCCCAAATACCGAATTTTGTAAGCACAACTCTAGCGGTTTCGAAGATAATTAAACTTTGCTGTTCTTTTTACTAACCCTGTATATTGTTGTATAAATACAATATAAAGGCTTTATTTTATACACGGGAGTTAGTCTACCAACTAGTTTAAGCATTGCACGACATGTGAAGTTTTCATATCTTTCTAATTGTGTATTTTTTTGATGTTTTTCATAGCATTAGTTGAAAATTACATTTTCTTATGCTACATTCTTGTCGGCATTACCGACCAGTGGCGTACAAGTCGGTACTATTCGGTAGTAACCGGTTTTGATATTAATATTTTGACAATATAATATATTCTCTGATTAATTTTACGTGAAAAAGGAACCTAGTTCAAGTCTATAAAACCAAAATTTTTCGAGTTATTTTTATTTTAAAACATACCGAAGTTTAAAAAATTGCCGTGGTAACTCGTGTCAAGTAATTATTATTTTTACATTTTAATAATTAGGGCGGCCTTTAATTTGAATTTTTCTACAAAACAAATAATTTCAAAATATAATAGCTGGTACATAGGTGGCTACATTTATCGACTTAAAACGAAAGTACCTACGTTTCTTTTGCATGAAATTAAATCAGAGAATACATTAAATTGTCCAAAGTGGAAGCATAACAAATATTCAGTGGTTCTATGTGTTTATAACATGTAATGTTATAAACACTTATGCCAAAGAATCTCCCATTAACCGATGATCCAAAATTTTTGAAGCACCCTGTATGTCATATGGCTTTCAGCAAAATCTCACTGTTTAAACGTCGTTGTTGTTGAAAATCTTAACCCGCCTTACAAATGTGTATGTTAATTTTAAACCCCCTTCCCCCAACGGCAGAGCCTAACTACGAACCTGATAAATGCTCAAGGTCGCAACAAGGGGTATTCCAAGGCTAACAGCCATGCCAGGTATAAACTTTGACATCTCGCAAGGTAAAGCCCTTTATTTATTATTATCATTAACTAGAATATGAGTCATTTCTCAAGTTTAAACAATAGGCCTTAATATTTTCATTCCTTTATGGTATAAGTAACACGAAATATGTGCCTTTTTTACCCATTTATGCTAATAACGATATTTTTTATACAGAAAACGTTACCTAATACTACATTTGTTTAGCTTAATCATCTTGCGTGAGAATACGAAATTATTCTAATTCAGACGCCAGAAAAACTAAAATTGGCATTAGGATCGCTGTATATTTAGAACGGAAACATAATTTCTTTAACATGGTTACTTTAATGGATTTTGAATTGAACTATTGTTATTTTATTGGATTGTATTAATACTGAATTCTCTTCACACGTGTTCATGTACTGATTTTCAATCAAAACACTTTTAGGGAATCGTGGTTCTTGAGACTAGACCGTGTCAAATTGGAATTACTATCCGACGTTTCGCAATTGATTGCACGAGGCACCCTCAGGGATTTTTACTGAATGACATCTGAACACTGAATGAGTTTGGAGAGATTCAGGCGTGCTTTTATATCTGATTTGTGCTCGCCGAACTGTGACCCTGTGTTAAGATCGGTTTCCACGTGTGATGTCCGTAACCGATATCTCTATTGAAATTTTTTGTTTGTTTAAAAATGTCAATAAACCCTCTAATTTTTCGTTTATAAAATCCAGGAACCGATGCTACAACCTTGATTTCTTTTACATTGATAATATGGCCGGTGGTCTGTTGGTGTTTAGCTAGAGCAGATTAAACAATTTATTTTTTTTTGATACATCGTTCGTGTTTCTTAAATACTCGAAATACTACTGATTTGATAACCGACTTCTTTTGTGTTGCATTTAACTATCTATTTGTATGCGTCGGTTTTTCTATACACAGAATGTCCTAATGTACAATTTTCCTTCCTTTGAACAAATACATCCAAAAAGGGAATCGTTCTATTTCAATTTCCATTTTGAATTTAATATTATGAGGTTGATTAACGTAGTTCAGAAATATGAGAATATTTTCCTGTTCATAAGGCCAAACAACAAAAGTATCATCTACATATGATACCAGTGTTTTTTCTAGTGGAGCGGATGTTAAATGCTTCATAAAGATATTCGCTACAACAGGTAATAGAGGAGATTCCATAGCTGCCCCTAAGGTTTACTCATAAAAAGTTGAAAAATGAAATAAGTATATGTGACATAAACTTCCACTAGATCTATTATATGATTATCAAGATTATTATGTTACAATATGTCTGATATAATGAAATTGAATCTTCAACAGGAACATTTGTGTATAGTGATTATAGATGGAAACGGACCAAAATAACTTGCGGTTTCAACTGGATTGCCTTAAGTTTCTCTACGAAATGTGTTGAGTTTTTTTATAAAATAATCGGTTTTTCAGTAAATGGATTATGAAATTTGAAAGATATTTATCTAAGTCGTATGTGGGCGTTAATCAGATGGGTGATGCATCTTTCTATTCTATTATAGGATCTCCCTGCCCAACTTTATAAGTGTTGTTGTCCAAAAGTTGAGTTACATTTTTCACGTATTCCGTTCTGTCCTTAAGGACTATGTGTTACCTTTATCTGCTGGAAGCACCAGGATATCTACGTTTTCATTTAAGGTCTTCATCGCTGGTTTTTTGGCCGCGGAGAGGTTTGACTTGGTGGTTTCTGGGACTTGATCGGCTTACTCCACTGGTAATCTGATTGCGGTTTCAACGAAGGATACTATGTCTTCTACGTGAATGCTTCTCGGTCCTTTTTGGGAAATTTTGACCTTTGGAAAAGACGGAATATTCTTCTTCTGTTAACGGCTTCGACAAGAAGTTAAAAACTGTATTCTGCGGTGGCTGGATTTTTCTGTTCAGAAGTGCTTCAATCTTCTTTTGTTACTTAAATCTAATGATGATGTTGTCCAAAGTTGTAGATATGGTTCCTTCAAGTCTAAAGGCTGATTTCAGGTGAATCTCTAATCGTTTACGTTTACGTGCATTTGTATCTAAATCATGACGTATTGCCTTAATCTTTTTCGTTTGTAAATATTTCCGAAACAGTTGAAGATAGGTATAGGACATTGTAGACAAAATATGTCTAGCATTTTTTAAATAATCCAAAAATTGTTGGGTGTTGTATTTAAAATAAGAAAGTTGGTATTGGCCATCGTTACATGATACACTTTGTATAAAGTTTTTATTTAAAAAAGTGCGCAGCAAAAAGACCAATCGACGGGTCCGAGTGTTTTTTCGAACAAGCCCTCATTTATTTATTATCGAATTTATTCCATTTAACTGATATACACTGTATCATGTACTAAGGCAACAAATGTCTTGTCATTGAGTTTTGCTTTCAAACGATCTGTTATTATTTCTTATCAAAAACCAATTTACCGTTATTAAATTCGTTTCATTTTTAATTAGACTAATGAATGCCCAGTACGGAATAAATCAATGTCGGTAACTGATTGAAATATTCAGATTTTAATTTCGGCCCGTGTTTACATAAACAACCGGAAGGGTAAAATTTAGGGCATAATTCGGATAGTTGACTGGATTGTTGGTAGAGAGAAAAAATATTCACATAGGTTCACGAGTTTTTCTCAATTTACCATTAAGCATTCTATGTAAATATATAATGATTAATTACAGATTAATAGTAATAAAATATAACGAGTGACGACGAACTAACTTACTTCATCCTCTTTTTAACGATTTCAAAAAAGAAGGAGGTTCTCAATTCGATCTGTATGTATTTTTTTTATTAATATTGGCGTTTATTGTCTAAACGGCTTGGCCGATTCTGATGAGTACAGAGAGTGTACAGGGTGTCTCATTTTGGGTACTTTTGCGGGGTATCTCCGTTATTTTTATGGATAGAAAGTTGCGGTTTTTGCGACAGTGTGCTTTTTCGTAAAACTAAAGATGCCGTTAAAATTATCATAGCCCTTTTAGTTTTTAAGATACAGGGCTAAATTGAAAATGTTGCTTTTTCAGGCACCCCTCGTATCTCAACTATCAGATAACTTATCGAAAATGTGAAAACTGTTTCTTATATAACTTTTCCCGTAGAACTCAATTCCGCCTTCGAAATTAGTATTCAGGGTCAGGTCAAAAAGTTATCGGACCCTACTTTATTTTTTTTAATGGAACACCCTGTATATTTATAGACTATACATTTTTTTTACCTTTTCAAAAATATATAATAGTATGCACTTTTTCTTAGAAACACGCAAATAAATGACAATTTTTTGAAATTAAATGCATTATTTAATAGTAGGCTATGGCTATTGTTTATGACAACAAACAAAAATAAATGTCAAATATTTTTCTATATCATCGGTTTTTGGATCGACTTTTGGTTTATAAAGCAGTTTACAAACGTTCTTTTCGTATTTTTATTTAATTAATATTTATCAATTTCTTCGAATAATGGCAGCGTATGAGAAATATGATATGCTATATGTTTTATACTGAGTACTGAAAATTATGAAGAAGCTTCGCCCCTCAGAATTATATTTCCAAAGGTAAGTAAGCTATTATGGCTGTGAAAAATCTGTATTATCATTATAAGTTTTTGCTTATTAGATATCCAGAAAGAAGGCAACCGTTTTTTGAGATATTTGCTCGTTTAAAAGCAAATTTAGTTGAGCACGGATCATTTGTTTTTTGACTTGTTGTTTGACTCGCGTCCTAAAACATACAACAAAGAGAAAAAGGAAAGAAAAGAGATCGATGATTTGAGATATATAGAAGCAACACCTTCGACCTCATGTAAAAAAATTGAGAAGAAATTGGTCTGCCAAAAACTGATCTTGAAGAAATATAAGTATCATTCATACAAATTTAATATAGTGTAACACAGCTATGTCAAACTCAAAGTCACTGGTGGGCCAAAAGCATGAAGACCATCGACTAGGTGGGCCGCAAAACTTTATCTTAAAGAAGACAAACTAATGAAAATCTTGAGAAAAAGTACTATTATAGGAAAATTTCCAAAAAAAAGGACATTACAAAAAACTACAAACATTAAATTCTTTTGCCAGATATTTGACATCTGTTGTCTTTAATTAAGTTGTCTATTTGTGACGCGAATTTATCGGCGGAAATAACTTTTAAAACTGCGTCCAAGTGTGCGTCCGTCAATCGCGATCTTGCGGGAGATTTGCTTCTTTTCGTCAGAGAAAATAGTTGTTCACACTTATAGGTACCTCCAAACATTGATAGGATTTTACAGGCAGATTTTCTCATTTCTTGGCATTGAACAGACAAGTACTTATACAATTCGAATGTACCAACACTATCAAATTTTTGTTTTAAATGGGTCTGACACTGAATCTCAATTACTACCATTTGCAAGTGAGGGGGAACTTTATCAATATCGATAGTGAAAAGACCAGTAAATAGAGAAAAATTGTTTTCTTGGGTCTTAAAATCCTGAAAACGCTTCTCAAATTCTGCCAGAAGGCTTCTCATTTTCTCTGAATATCTTTTGTATGATATTGGGGTACTTGTGTATTCCTTATATGAAAATGTGATAGATTATCCTCTGCTAACTGTTTTTCCCACAACATCATCTTACACTTGAAAGCTTTCACGTGATCATGCATATCTGTAATAACTTGACGTGGTTCTTGCAATTTCGTATTTAAGTCCGACAAGTGTTTTGTAATATCTACCATAAATGAAAGATCTTATCTTATCGTAAAAAAAGTACATCGCATAATAAGCTGACATCTTCTCCTTTTGTTTCCATGAAAACGCGTATTTCTTCTTTGAATTTCCAAAACCGGTCGAATACCATAGAACACGAAAGCCATCGTACCCCTGCATAATATGGTAAACCAGTGTACTCACATTTTAAATCACGTAAAAATGCAGAAAACTGTCGCTGATTAAGGTCTCGTGACCTTATGAAGTTTATAATTTTTTTCACTGACTTTAAAACACATTCTAACTTGATCACTTTTGAGCATAAAACTTCTTGGTGGATTATACAATGAATATGATGAAAATCTGGTTTGTCACTGCCCCTTTCTCTGATCTTTGTCTGTAATATTTTAACGAAACCCATTTTTTACTCCAGTCATTGAAGGAGCTCCGTCTGTTGCAACGGAACACAGTTTTGACAAATCTAAATTGTACTTGTGCAGAAGTCCATAAACAGCATTGAAAATATCCTTCCCAGTTGTTCTATCATGCAATGGTACTAATTCCAGTAATTCTTTATACACATTGATATCTGTATCAACCACACGAATAAAAACAGCGAGTTGCGCCACACCACACACATCCGTACTTTCGTCACAGGCAATCGAAAATGCAATGAAAGAGTCTGATTTTGTTTTTATCTGATCACTTATATTGGTAGCCAACTCAGTAGCTCTTTCAGCGACAGTATTCCGTGACAAGGATATATTTTGAAATGCCTTCACGCCCCTGGGACTTACAATTTCCGCGGCCTTTACAAGGCACTCTTTTATAAATTCACCTTCAACAAATTGTTTTTTAAACATAAAGGACAGATTCATTTTCTTGCTTTGGACGTGTAAACATTTCAACTTTTATTTTAACTTATTTAACTTTTTGTTTCTGACCATGCCTGTATACTTGTCAAACATAGTTTTATGAATATCATAGTGACGTTTTATATTATATAATTTCGGGACACCGACTGTACTATTACGAATCAAACAAATAATTTTTTCTTTCACTTCGCAGCAAAAAACTCTAATTTCCACTTTTCTTGAAAGATTGCTCATCTACAAGTTTCCTCTGACTTCCACTTGGTTTTGAAAGAGACATGTTAAAAACTATATCCGAAATAAATTATAATAAGTCCTATTAAGTTTTGTAACAATAAGTGCGAAACTTAACTCGAAACTCTATCGCAACTGGCTCATGACTGACAAAACACTGAACGACTGAATTCGATCGAACACTGCTTATATACGGATTGTGATTTCTCGAGTTCTCTGAAGAATGTTCAGATAGCGTCATCTGTGTTTTTGCGCGATAGAATTTCATAAAACAAGCCAGATAACGTTTGCTATAGGTTTTAGGTTGAGTGTGTGTAGTTCATCCTTCTAAACGTAGATAGCACTATGTACAATTGTACATTTTATTGTACCAATCGTTGTTGCAGCGGCGCGCGCTTTCAAAAACGCTTTTCAACTTGTTCGCGGGCCGCATTATTTGGCTGTTTTCAAATTGATTTGGGTCGCAGAAAAATGCTCACTGGGCCGCATGTTTGACATGGCTGGACTGTACCATTTGCATCCTGGCGATGCCACGCGCTGGGCACTGTTTTGCCAGTGGTATTTGAAACAAATCGATGCTAACGATTTATTTGGCAGACTTGTTATATGGTCAGACGAATGCTTAATATAACGGTGTTTACCTACAGCAAGATGGTGCCCCAAGTCACAACTCTGGGCTTTTAAGGGAATTTCTTGAAAATAACTTTCTGTAAAGATGGATAGGTACCAACGGACCTGTTAGATGGCCTTCACGATCTCCAGATCTCTCCATTTTAGATTTTTTATGGGATATTTGTAGAAGTTACAAGTACAAAATAAAGCATATAAAATACTATATGACGGCATAGCAGAACTTCGAGAGGCAATTCATTTAGCCTTTAGAAATCTGCGAATGAGACCAATGGTTCTTTTTTAACGCTATTCAAAGAATTACGAAAATGTGCCAGTTTTGCATTAGAGAAAATGGTCGTCAATTTAAACGTCACCTTTAAAAATGTGTTTTTTCTTTTTTTAATAATGTTATTTTTTTGTGTTTGTTATATTGTTACTTTATGTAATAAAACTGCTGTTACAAACTTACTGTTATTAAGAAACTCTATAGGTATTTTTATATATATGTATCTAGGTATCTAATTCTTCGTTAGCAATATGTAACTTTTAATAATTGTTTATTACTGTTATTCATGGCCTACTATTAAATAACACATTTAATTTCAGAAAATTGTTATTTATTTGCGTGTTTCTAAGAAAAAGTGCATACTATTATATATTTTTGAAAAGGTAAAAAAGACAAATTGTATAGCCTATAAATATATAGGGTGTTTCACTTAAAAGAATAAAGTAGGGTCCGATAACTTTTTGACCTGACCCTGTATACTAATTCCGAATTAAGTTCTACGGAAAAAGTTCTATAAGAAACAGTTTTCACATTTTCGATAAGTTATCTGATAGTTGAGATACAAGGGGTGCCTGAAAATGCAACATTTTCAATTTAGCCCTGTATCTTAAAAACTAAAAGGACTATGATAATTTTGTTAACGGCATCTTTAGTTTTACGAAAAAGTAGAACACTGTCGCGAAAACCGCAACTTTCTAACGCGGAATGGCGCCATTTTTAACACAAACTCTCGCGTCTGGATTCTATGCGTTCACCATTATATCAGGAAAAAAATATTATGCAGCGGACCATTTGCTAAACCTGCTTTTTACAATAAAACTCGTCTAGATGAACCTAAAAAAGATGAAATAAAAATGTTTATAAGAAAATAAAACCGATTTCAAGAAAATGGACTAAAAAGTCAAAAATAATATTTTATTACGCCTTGAAAATTTTACTGCGTGAAGTCGGCGCTTAACTTATTCTTAATTACCTATTTAAACATGAAAATATAATCATGTATTCAGTAAATTCGGTGTTTTGATGTTTAATACTACGCGTATAATGTCTTACTGTCTTAATTAGTTTGGCGCCGACTTTCTTCACTTTTTAGTGCAATTTTTCGAAGTCGGTTTCATTTTTTTATAAACATTTTTTTTCAAACATCAGTAAAATGATTGAATTACTGGTACTGTCCATTTTGCCGAAAATTAATCATATCTAGCCTTATATCTTGCTAGAAGCACGTCGGATAATGATAGTTGAATTTAAAATTTAATTCAAAATATTTTACTTCAATGTGAGTGACGTTAAAAAGTCGTAATTATCAGGGGTGATTTTATTACAATCTGTATATGTTAAGACACTAAGCCCTATAAAACCTTCCATAAAACCAATATGGTTTTCTTTGATAACATTTCTGGACGATGTGGTGAAGGCGCCCTATATTCCTATAATTCTATTTAAAACTGATCGCGCGAACTAACGGAAAAGGCAGTACAGGGTTTTCCGGGCCAACTAGTTTCACTTTAGAATGGACACGTGTTCAAGCTTGCTTAAAAAGGGTTACTTCTCTGAACTACGAGAAATGTCTCGTTACAGAGAATTAATTGTTCTAATTTGAATCTATGCATGTCTAAATTATAATTATGAATACTAAGTTTATGATTAATTTTCCTCTATACATTGCAAGGCTATATTAAAATGCATAAAGTATTTTAGAAATGTGTTTTAGACACTTTGTAGACAATTTAAAAAATGTTGAATGGATTTCAAGTTACAAAAATATTACTAATGATGACGTTAAAAACTCACAAATGACTATGTAATAAATATTGGCAATATAATAGATATCTACTAGTTAAAGTATTTTCTTCACTGTTAGACATTTTAATGAAGGTTAGCCAGAAATTTTCACCAAACACTGGCTGAAATGCTCTAAAAACTATGCATATGTTCTCTTGCGATAAACATCCTTCCACTTAACTTGGGGATCATTATTGTAATCTAATATTCACTTGCGTATACATAAATATGCAGTTAATTGTTGACTTTTAAATTTCGTTGTCGTTTTCAAACAAAAACATAAAGCTACCTCAAGTGTTTATCTTAAGAAATACAGTAATCCAGGGATTATAGTTAAATAACTAAAACTTGTCTACAACGTAGGAATTTTAGCTTCTGTTATTGTAAGAGGATTTTACTTCGGTAGTAGAAATTAATGTTTTTTTAAGGGGTTCGACTTGATATGTGAACACAAAGTCGGATTAAGAATGCTTAAAATAGGTTTATGGTAATAAACTTTTTTCTAATCTTCCCTAAACAAGCCTCGCTAGAATTTTGATTTTCTTTTAAAGCAATATAATAGTTGAAAAAATAAAAAACCTTTCATTGATCAAACCGAGAAAGATGACAGTCAAAATATAACTAGACACATATATTGCCGTAAATTTGTTTCCTGCGCATAATGATTGTGACTCGACAAAATCTAATAAAATTCAATTTAATTCATAATTTAGATTCTATATACAAAATATTTATTAACAACATTTGATCCAATATATTTTAGATCAATCGGATTTTAAACTTGTTTCATTCCACCTTTCAGGGTAAATTTTAACAAAACCTAAATTATTGGGATTTAAAATTTTTCAATTTTTTCAAGGCAATTTTTTTTTACGAAAAATCAATAAATTTCCTTTACTTATGAAAAGTGTACTTATGAAAAGTGAAGTGTGACCCTATTTAGTTAGCACATAGCTATTAAGTAACACATATTCTGTCCTTCAAACATTTTTATTGGGCGTCATTTTGTTTCTTTCCATTTCTACCTATGGCACAGTTGACTTTTGGGAATAATTTAAAATAAATTGAATAAGTTGTTTTTACACTGATTATTTTAAGTCCGCCATTTTAATCCGTCATGTTGAATTTGTACCAATTTATTTCATTTTTGTAAAAAAAATTAAGTCCAATGAATAAGAATTTTTTTTTACCTTGATTTTTTAAACATTTTATTGAGCCGACATTTTGTTCCACCATCTTGAATTTGTACCAATATTTTACTAGTTTAACTCTATATGACATTTAATGCTTGCAAAAAAAATGAAATTAATCTAATAAGTATGTTTTTATTGAATTCATTGTTCAGATCTCGAAGGCGAAACGTCGGATAATAATTCCAGTTTGACATGGTCTAATCCCACGAACCATGATTTTTTATAACTAATGTAAAATGTAACATAACAAACACAATTTGTATGGAACTAAAATGTGTTGTTTGTAATGAGGTAACTTTTGCTTTCTTATATAAGAAAGAAAACAATTAATTGCAACAGATGTGTTACTGTTTAAAAAAAAAGAATATAAAAATTAATATTATACTGAATATGATAATCGTAAAACAGCTGAAAACTAATAACTGTTTCTTTGTTTCAGGTAAGACATCATTTAGAAAATTAATTTTTTGCCATACCTCAATATGGTTCCTTTTTGAAGACAGTTAATTTATATTTTTCTAAAATGGAATGGGTAAGAATTTTGCTAATGTATTTTTTACTGCTGTTTTATAATAAAACATTGACAGTTTTTCCTATCGAATGTTTTTGCTAAATGATCTATCACATTTATTAAGCTCAGAAGGTTAAAAATGACAATTACACCATTTTTTTGCTTAGAAAGTTTTTGTTATTTATCTAAGACTACCCTAGACCAATTACACATGTTAAATAATATCTAAAAGTTTACCTTTATGTAATCAGTCAACATTAGAGCCAGAACTTGCTTATAAAAGGAATGTTCTCTATAAAAATCATAGTCAGTTTAACAACAAACCTAAATTAAATGAAGTTAATGTATCTTATAAGTCTGTAATCATAATAATAATAATAATTATGATATCTCTCAAACAAATCCAAGTACTTAACATTTTTCTGATTTGAATGTATTTAAGAATATAAGTATTTATTTTTTTTTTTGCTTTTCTCTTTACAATAAAATTTAAACCATTTAACCAGGAATACAATCAAACTAATATGGAATCTCTCCATATTGCACACCAATTCTTTTGGCAAAACAAATTTCCGTTCAAGTAATTTTGAATTTGTTTTTTGACTTCGACTGGTGAAGATACAAAATATGTGATAGAGCTCGTTTTACTACAATCCAAAAAAAGAGGCCTTCACGATTAGACTTATAGTCAATTTTATTTGTATGCATGATAATAAGCCACCATACACCTGGAGGAGGTACTGGCCTGCCGTTTCGCCGGACCTTAATCTTATTGAACACTTATAGATAGATCGCCAAGTTATTCCGACAAATCGAGAAAAGCTCATCAACTCAATCTAGGAGAATTATAAAATCTGTAACAAGAAGTGGTACATTTAATTCGTAGCATGCCATATCGAATTTTATATATATTTAGCAGTAAATCTAGTTTATATGAGTTCTGCTGAAAACTCGGTGTTTTATTATTCTTATAAATTAAACTTTCCGCCCCACTATTAATAGTAAAAAATCAGGCAACTCCTTAAATTAAACAAAAATAAAACCTAATATCATAAAATACCTACAAAACTGTCACGAATGATAGCACAAAGTAAAACAGAAAAATAAAAACCTAAAAAAAAACTTAAAAAATAGTAATATATACAACACTGCATTGTATAAGTTTCTTATATAAAACCAAGTTCGCTTTTAGATTCAGTGGCGCACCCAGAAACACATTCAAGCTTTCTTCTTCAATTAAATGATTCCATTTTTTTCCACCTGCTGAACATAGATATAATGAATTGCCAACTGTAACAAATTTCTGATGAGTAGTTTTTTTACTGTCTTTCTGATGGTGGTATAAATTTTAACTCTCCCTGGGTGCGCCACTGCTTAGATTCAACCACACGACACGTCTGCTTGCGTAAAATTTTTGATAATGAGAATTGTGGTAAAAATATTTTATTAAAACTAGTCCTATTGATTGTATCGGAAAGTTCCTTTTACTTTTACAAACAAATTGGAATCAATTTATTTTAGAATTTACTACAATTTAGGTATGTTTGTATCATCCGTCATAACGTAAACAAATTTAAGTTATTAACCGAATCGAGCAACAATCATAAATAAATAAGCATTTGCAAGTATTCTGCGGGAATCAGGCACATAGCCAGGGGGGGGTCCTGGTGATCTGGAGCCTCCCCCCTGAAACTCAAAAAATATTTTGATATAGGTATGCTTCTTCCTAATTTCCTGAGATTTGACTGTTTGAACTCCCCCCCCCCTTCTCCCCGAAATGAATTTTTGGTTTGGACCCCCTTCCCCCGAACCGAATTTCTGCCTACGTGCCTGGCGGGAATAGAATTATATTCGCCCTCAAAATATACACAATATTTGTTAATTTTAATTTCTAAGTGATACTGATGAGATTGATTAAGAAAAAATAATTTTTTTCCGTAGTTCTTTTAGTTTAAAACTTAATTCATCTGTGATTATTTTACAAAATTTCGTTTGTGAAATGTTTGTGAGCAATGTGATCATCGAGATTTAATTTGTTTTTGATTCCATTTTCCTCTAATAAATCTATGCGATTACAATTTTCTGTTGCTTTTTTTTAAGATGTTCTAATGTATTTTGACTTTCAAATGTTTCTCATCAGGCATATATTAACGTTGACTTTAATGCTTTCTACTTTGTTCGTTAGTTCCCCAAAGTTTTCTTGTAGTTTAAAATTTAATTAATCTAAAGTGATTTTACAAAATTTCATCCAGGCATATAGTGACCTGCATCTATGCTATTTGTTTTGCTAAATTATCACTGTCAGTTCTTTGGGCGGATAAACGACTCCTTACTTCAGCTCTTGCACCTCCAATTTCTTCTTGCAGTTTAGAATTAGTTGCGTCTGTTGCTTATCTCACTCCCCATATCACTTACTTGTTCGTCAAGTTTTAGTGAGCATGTTGTGTCCTCTTCCTGTTTGACTTGCAATTTATTCGACAAATCATCGAGTCTTTTGTTAAGCTTCTTTACATCAGCTTGTTGCATTTCTCTAATTTCTTTTATCGAAATATGTAACTGTTCTATCTTTTCTGCGATATTACCTCTATTACTTTTTGATTCTTTGGGTATATTTATACCTGTATGACGAGAAATCCATTGCAGAAAAGGGACAATGTTAAGAACCATATCATAACGCGAACAAATGGGATTGTTTGAGATACACTGGGGTGTGATGGTTTGAAATCCTATTATCCTTCCATTATGGCTAACCGAATTCCCCAGTACTTGGAGGGGTGTAGATGCAATCCATCTTACACAAAATTCTTGGCTTTTGAAGAACTGTTCTCCGAAAAGCAAAAGGCACGTGTCCTTATTTCGGATGTGTACCGCAGTCACTTTTAAACTGGAATTTGAGAAAATTCTCCAACCAGTAATAAGAGCCGTACTGCCCTCCAATAACTTGTCGTCTCCTCTTTTGATAAGTTTTCCTGGATAGACTGTTTTAGTAAGTGTGGCTGGTTTGGGTAATTTTACTAAAGCTATGTTGTTTATGTAGCTCACTTTAGCAAAATCTTCGTGTAAAATAATATTTTCGAAAGAGTAAATTTGACCACCTGGTTCAGCATGTTTAGGAAAGGTGTCAATGTTCCGTCGAAATCCCAGGAAAACCACAACCGAAGAAGTCCTAAAACAAAATGAAAATTTAGTAACAGTATTATAGTAATGATATGTTACTTTTAGTAAAAATATATACAGAGTAATTTATACATACTGATAGACATGCAGGATTAGTGTAAATTAATTACTAATAATTTTAACATTAATTATTTGGTCTACTGACAGGAAGTAAATTGGCAACATTTTAAACACCTTACTTAGTTTTATTAAGGTATTTTTTGTACCTTTAGGACTAAAGTATATCATTTAGTCCCAAGAGACTAAAATTTATCTTAACAACACATAATTAAAAAACGGTTACATTAAACAAATTTATTTATTTATATTTAGATGAATATTTACATTAGTATCATTAATACAATATTAAATAATCGATTGGTTTCGTCGACAATATGTTCCATAACGCTACTTGTAGATGCGACAGTTCTAAAGTGCTGGCCATTTGCTTTGCACATATCAAAATTTTTACTCAAATTTAAAGCGGAATTTTTCAAAAACTAAAAAAGTTACAGGAATGAGGTTTTGGATGTTTAAAGGCTCTATCTATGTAGAATTGGCCAACGCTGCCTTGGTTTATCAAAATGGTCCTCCGCATAATAAAGTGCGGGACACGAAAGATAACCGGGCGGAGTCAATCGGTTTAGGAAGGTCGGCCAAGAAATCTCTTTAAACCCAGTGGTGTCCATCGTTCTTTAAATAATATGGCATTGCTTTTTGACTATACGCACTTCAGATAATTAAAAAATGTAACTATGCTTAATGAACCTTTATCTATATTTGTCTGTTTTCTTTCGTGTACCGCACTTATATCTCTTTTGTGTTGCAAAAACGGCGAACTTTCGAATTTTAAAATGATTTAATTTTAATTTTTTTTGATCCATTTACCTATAAATATATTTTTTCTTGAGTTCTGTCATTAACGGTTCCCGGGTTACTGCCTAGGTCCACTATTATTGGACCACCCAGTATAGTGATACATGACTTACAAGTCCAGATTTTACAAGGGCAGCCAGCGTCAGATCCAGTGAACGAGATTTATCAAAATTTTCATGTATGCAGTTCGACTTTGGGCTACTCAGGTATGCCAAAAGTGGCCGTCTGTCTCCGTTGGTCATATTACTTTATACAGGGACCGTCATTGTGAAGCACTATACGGGGCGTTTCCTAATTGCGTGGTGATGTTAAAGGGGATGTTTTTATGTCCTAAAAGTCTTAAATTTTGAGATACAGGATGGTAAAGTTTAAAAAGAAAACATTTTTTTTCATCCCAATTCTGATGCTATTGTAGATAACTGCATGAAACTTGATACACGTCTTCTATGTATTAAGGAGCATACGGATTTAGCCAGGTTAATTACATATGCACGCCGCTGGTAGAAATTTCAAAAACTGATTGCTAATAAAAAATGCCATTTTATGCATAAAAGATGTGTATCAAATTTCACACAGTTATCTATATTAGCATCAGGGTTTTAAAAAAAATGTTTTCTTAAAGCCTGTATCTCCAAAGTTAAGGCTTTTAGGTTCATATTAAACTTTTTTCTTAAAAAAGTCCAAGAATCACCCCCCTTTAACATTAGCACGCAATTAGGAAACGCCCTGTAAAGTACTTCACAATGAAAAATGTACAAAGTAATATGACAAACGGTCACTTTTGGCATACCCGAATAGCCCAAAGTCGAACTGCATAAGTTAAAATTTTGATAATTCTTGTTCCCTGGAATCAGTGCTGGCTCCCCTACTATAACTATATTGATGTGTTAATTTTGGAAAAATATGAGTTCTGTAGTTTTTTTAATATTAATTGCAATATTAGATATTTTTTGACACCCGGTATTGAACAGAAAATTAAATATTTTGAAGCAGTTTATTGACAGCTACTTTATGAATTTTGCAAAATATATAAAAAAAAACTAAGCCATTTCTGAGGTTGACGGCTGTGATTCTAATGGTTTGATTCCTTCTAAATCGTTGTTTTCCTCTGAAAATAATGAGGTTTCGTCGTCACTACTTGAAGATCCCAGTGTGATAACTAAATCATCAATAACCGTTTCAATTTTGCCATCTACTTCCCAGTATTTATCTTCAATAGAACGAACATGTTTAACATACAAGTTCCAATTTTCAGCCGATATTGAGTCAATCGCTTCTAATGTTATTTTATTTAAATCTTTAATTGAAAGTTCACCGGTGTTGCGCTTTCGAATATATTTTTTTACTCCTGCCCATGCAAGTTTAATAGGGTTGAGGTCGCACATGTATGGAGGCAGCCTTAAAGGTGTATGACCGAGGTTACGTAAAAGACCGTTAATTTTATACTTTTTTTCTCTAGGCTTGTTGGCTGATATTACTTCATATAATTGATATTTTCTCCGTGTTATATCACATACCAGATTTTTCGATTTAAGCTACGATATCATATGAGCTTTTGTAGATTATTTAGTTGGCACTTTATCTTCTACGTGAGAATGATAAGACGCATTATCCATTACCACGACTGATTTGGGAGGAATGTTAGGTAGAAGCTTCTCGAGCAACCACTTTTCGAAATTGTCTGTATTCATCTGTCCATGATAGTCTCCAGTTGTTAGTCCCGAGCGAAAAACTAAAGCAACACCTGGAACAAATCCGGCTTCTGAACCAGCATGAACTATAATAAAGCGACTACTAGAGCGGATACCCTGAACAACACCTGTAACACTTTCACTTTGCCAGCATTTGTTCACTGTCATATCATTATCTACCCAGGTTTCGTCTAGATACACAATATTGCGTCCTTCTTGCCTATATTGCCTTACAGTTGATCAATATTTCACCCGCCAGTGAAAAATATTTGGTTTCTCAATGAGCAATTTTCGTTTATTTTGGCACTTGCGCCAAACAAAACCACTTGCGTTTTTTACTAGTATGGAAAATCTATTTTGTTCTTTACAGCACGAAGTAGGGGTTTGCAGGTCGGAACCTTCTTCAAGTTTATATAAAAATCCTCTATTGTTCGTCGAATTACTTGAAAATCACCATTGTCAATTTTATCATTGTATGATAATCAGGGTCTTTTCTAACCAGGAGATTTTAAAGGTGAAGTAGAACATGAGCGATCATTATGTTCTCTTTGAATTTTTTTTACACTACTCTCCGAAACACCAGTGTAAAATGCAGCGCGTTCTGTTCGATTTTGAATTGGAATAGTCAAACTATTATTTTCAGCTTCTCTAGTACAGGTCTTTATAACGCTCGCAATAACTGCACGTGCACTGCTTCGAACTGTTTTTCCTCTTTTGCTCGCCATCGTTACTTCGAATAATAATTCAAATTGAACGCAACGCATTTATATAGAAATGAAAACAAATGCTCGAAATGTATAGGCGCCACTGGAAATAGCTAGAACCTTCTAGCGGCAAGTGCATGGAGACTCTAGGCACATTCCAATTACAAGTGGACCAGTGCGAAATTTACTAAATTCTCGATTATTTTTCCGTACCGCTTAGCTGGCGCACTTTATAGGTGAAGCTGCAAACTATTACAACAAATAAAATAACATAAAATTTATTTGCGTACACAAATTTTACTTTTCCGCTTGCTTAAGACTATGAACCTTTATTTTAAGGACCGCCCGGTTTTCTTTCGTGTGCCGCACTTTATATAGGGTGTTATATAAAATCGTGCAAATGTTACAAAAGTTCGTAAGTACCAAGTTTCTGCATTTGTTTTGTTTCATTTTGGGCATGTTATGATATTCTACGAACCATTATCTAAAACAAAATTTGGCGGGTTTTTAATTTATTCATTTCTTTTTATTATACGAGATAAATTTAATAATTTCTGAACTTCTAGAAGAAAATTATTTCAAGCTATTCTCTTATTGTTTAAATTTATAATTTTTACATAATTTTATCTTAGTTAAGATTACGCTGATCAAAAAACTTCAGCTATATTATACAGGGTGTTACACAATTTTCGAATCAGTAATATAACAAAGTGTTTGCAATTTTTTTTAATATCCTCATCATGATAAATTAAGCTAATTTTAAGAGACCAAAAAAAGAATTGGCATTGACGCTGATACAATTTTTATAAACATATTTACCCAAACGTTTTTTTAAATTTTGACAAAAACCTTTAAGTTGCTATACAAAACGTTTGTTATGTAGGCAAAAACAATATACACATTGATAGAACTATAATTTCAAAACTAAAAATACAAAATGACGGCGCCAATATGGCGGACGGCTGAAATTTTACGATTAGATTGAAATTTGGCATATGGGAGTTTTAGGAGTTGCTAGCTATTTGCTTTGCACATTTCATATTTCTTAAACCATTTTAAACTGATATTGGTTGAAAATTAAAAAAGTTATAAGAATGCGGTTTTCGATGTTTAAAGGCTCGTATGTGCTGGTTTGCCACGATTATCCTCACACAGGTAATTAAGTTAATTTTATTGGAAAGACCTATATAACAAAGGTTTCTATAGTAACTTGAAGGTTTTTGTCAAAAGATAAAAAACCGTTTGGTCTCTGAAAATTAGCTTAACTTATATTGATGAGGATCTTTAAAAAAATTGCATAGCAACAAAAGACCAATAAGAAAAAATAAACAAAAATTACAGGCGAAATAAAAATTTGAAAAAGATTTTGGTGAATTTTGCCACATTTCTAATAAATACGTAAATTTGTTAGTTTATAACAATATATCTAATAAGGGTCGTACCCTAAAACACAGAAGGCTGGAGTAACAACGTATTCTTTACTAATAAGTATTCCACTACAAGAGTGTAGCATCCCTTTTACTAAAGCATGGAATGGGAAAGTCTCCAGCGAAGCATCCGATGGCTCCTAAAATTAAATATTGAGTCAGGAAATTAAAGTAAATGAGATTTTTTTAATTTCCTTAGATAAATAAAGAGGTAAATGGTAGGGCAAACACCTAGCACTAGGGATTTCTAAGATTTCGATTCAAATTCAATAGTGTTCACAGTGGTTCCCAGGACATGCCAAAAATCAAGTTATCCATGACAATATATTTTATATTTTATAAGTCTCACTGGTATTGACACAGATTCAGATAAGTTGTAACTATTAATTTGGGTAGCCCTTCATGTTTTGTTTATTTATAATTTATTAGATGTTTAAATATGATACCCCGAAGATTCCCCAATCAAATATTCTTTTCTCTGTAGTTAAAACTTTATATTATTCATTTTTTATAATTCTAGCCTCTGCTTATCTCGACTTTTCTAGTAATTTATTGTTATACAGGTTATTAACATTAAATCGTTGATATTTTTGTTTCATATCCAATATTCATTTCGGCTTTAATTTCCCTCTAAAAGGGAAGTATCGTAATCGTGAAAAAATTACTGGCTATCTGTTGGCAGCTTACCTCAAAAACTATTTACCCGATTGACTTCAAATTTCAGTCAAAAATGTCACTTATGAATGTCCTGATAACATTTTGGTAAAAATTCATTGTGGGAAGACAAAATTACGGCCCAGTGAAATTTTAAAAAATTGTTCAATTTACATCAAATTTTGCACAAAAATCAATTATTACGTAGGAATCAACAGGTAAAACTTAGGTACGTATCCAAGATGGCGAAATACAATGGCCTAATAAAATATTTAAATGTTCAACCTGAAAAAAATACAAATTTTGTGCAAGAATTATTTGTTGTATAGAAAGGAAATGGTAAAACTGTGGTACTAATTCAAGATGGCGGAACGAACCGGTGACAATAATGTTTGTCACATAAAAAATTACCCTCCCAGGTTTTACATATCGTTTTAGCGTCCCTAAACATGTTTTCTTAATTACGTCGGTCTGTTTGTTTCAAATGCCAAGGAGCCATCTGCTACCGTGGTATCTGCCCAGGCAAGGCTCATCAGGCGGTTTCCTTGGGGGTATCAGTATTAAAACCGAAATTCTTAAACCCTGAAACAAACAAGTTTGTCATGTCGTTCGACTTTAAAAGTCGACGAGGGAAATAGGCAACCATTGGCGTCATCTATATGTACTATGATGCAACTAAATCGCTTTAGGTGCGACCTACTTTGGTCGGTTCTCAACAATAATATCTTTACCGCTAGTTCTTTTTAAACTTTTTACGACCAAGAACCCCACGGAAATTGAAATTTCGGTTTCTCTACTATTTTTGCGCAAATGTGTCGACTTGTGCTCCAAAGTAGGTCGCATCTAAAGCGATTTAGTTGCACCTTAGCACCTACATATGGCTCCACTGGTTGCCTATGTCCCTCGTCGACTTTCAAAGTCGAACGACATGACACCTTGTTTGTTTCAGGGTTTGGGTATTTCGGTTTTAATACCGATACCCTCCAAGGAAACTGTCTGATGAGCCTTGCCGGGGTAGATACCACGGTAGCAGATGACTCCTTGGCCCTTGAAACAAACATAGCGTCATGTTTTGGTCGATTCTCGACAAAATCGTGAAGGAGAAATCTTTACCGTTAGTTCTTCCGTTTTTTTATAACTTTTTACGAAAATAAAATTTCTGTTTCTCTACTATATATATATATATATATATATATATATATATATATATATATATATATATATTTTATATATATGTATATATATATATATATATATATATATATATATATATATATATATATATATATATATATATATATATATATATATATATATATCCCAAAACAAAGAATGTCACTATAAACACTACAGGATTTGTTACAACTTTCATTTTTAAACAGCGGATCCTATCTACAGTTGTTACTGACAATAACTGCGAATTATTGCAAGAATGAAAAAGTATCAGATTGTTTTTATATTTATTTATCTCCTATGTAAATATATACACGCTTAGAACTTCCTAGTCATCGTTTATTAATAGTTGATAAAACATATAAGAGTTAATAGTCTAGTTCACAAACTCAGAATGGTGTTAATTCTTACTACTGCTACTTAAACATTCTTGAAATTGTGGAGGCTCAGTTGATTTGACGTGGGCAAACGTTTCAAACCGCCCATAAACAATTTGAAAAGTTATGTTATCGACGAGCCAAGCCAACCCAGTAAACCACGACACAAGCTTGGAATCCATGGATTAGAATGTCCGTTATAGGTATTAAATTATGTTGAGAACCCCCATGAAAGGCGTAATTGAAGGGGCCAGGAAAGAAAAGAGGACACTCGGATTTTAAATACGACTTATCAGACAAGCATTTACATATCTTCTATATAATTTGATTTTATATATTTTTTTCCCTTAAATAAATAACATATTTGTTTTTGTTGTAAAATTAGTATTGACACCATCAGCAGTGGGATGGAAACTTAGTGACCTAATATTTGTTTAACTATTTTACGTCTGTCAGTAGAGGTGGACAGTGTGTTTTGTTGTGCCGAAATGGATTATCATCATTAACCCAGCCAACAGTTGCAAGGTCCCCAAAATGCTTCTGCGCATACCTTGAAATGCTAATTCGTTATTGGTCTCTTTGGACATTTATAAATGTCCTATAGGAAATCAGTATTGCCTTTTGACTTTGGGCTCATCGATTGGATGGAAATAGCAGTTTGCGCTTGTGCAGTTCCACAAAAGGGTCCTGAGAGTAAGTGATTCGGGCATCAGTTTCAAAAGATGTAAGGCTAGCTATATATTTGCTTTATAAGTAATGTAATATAAAATACGTCAAATATATTTTGTAATGACTGGGTGAGGCTGCTCTGGGCCTCGACTTCATAATGTCTATATTTAACGAATAAATAAAATACTATTTTTTACTTTTTAGCGATTTTTTTTGAAGTCGGTTTTATTTTTTTAAATATTTTATTAACTAATAAGATTGTTTACTTGTATAAATTCAATATATATTTTTTATCAAAAATAAATGTGTAAAATCAGATATATAAAAATGTACGCAACTAATAACAAATAAAATACTTAAAAATACCAACCAACCATAATATATCCATATGGTCAGTTTTTATTTTTTAGAATTTTGCAGTAAATCCCATCAGCATAAGCGAAAGGCATTTATGATTCTCTTGTTATTGTAAAAATCCTATAGTTTCCTATATAAATCTCTGAGTCAATCATTCTTATTCAATATTTATTAATAATTTTCAAAAAATCATCAGAAAACTTTGCATAAGAATCTGAACAAGTGCAAATGTGACTTGATCCTATTGCTTTACAGTAAGTGTAAAGATTACGAAATTGTTCTTTAGTCACCCTGATACAGCCTTCAACTCCTTATCTGTAAAACATTTCTCGCTTTAAAATTCCTATCAGTATTATAAAATTTGACCTTTAATTTTATACGATCTATTTACATAGTATAAATCTGCTAATAATAGTTAAATAAGAAAATAATTTTCATTCAGAGGTGGTTTTACGGAGGGTAGTGGGGTAATTACCCGCCTTTACAGACAGTTCAAACGCCAAGAAGTTTAGATTAAAGTAACACCGTTTTTTTTGCAGAGTATTTCAGTTATTACTGAAAATGACCTTTCCTGTTTTTGAAATATACAGCAGAATTGAAAATTTGCATTTTCCAGACACCCTTCATTTTTTATTTATAATACAAACTAGTGAAAAGGTAAAAACGGATTATTTACGTAGAATTCAATGGCGTAATTAGTTCTTTTTTAAAGGGGCCTCAAATATTAAATTACAGACCATATTTGTTAATTTTTTTAATGTCTTCTCTTCCCAAAGAATTCTTTGCCACTGATAAACTGCTTGGGAAAAGTACGTTTCCATATGTATTTTTAGCTAAGAAATGCATTGAAACCATCCACGGCGACCTGGGATCAGTATTCTTCGTTTCTATACTATTTCGATACCCTATAAACCGAAAAAAAACCGAATTTTTATAGCCCTCCAAAAATCGGGAAAATCGCGACTTTATGCACGCCTTCGGAAAATCGTCGATACCTCGCGAAACGTTAGTCCTAGAAAACCGCTCGAAGTAGATTCTGAATCTAAGGAAAATTCTTTATCAAATATATAAAATTTCACAAGAAAATCGCTTTTTTGGTACATTTTTTGCGATGCGAAAATTAACTCGCGTTTTTGACAAAATGGCGGACGCCGCTTACATCGATTCGGAAAAAAATTAATATATCGAAAACTAAATGAGATAGAGGGATGCGGTTTGCACTATTTTATTAAGACATGATCATTTTAAAACATGTTTAACCGATGTATTGCTAACTTAACAAAAAACCCTAAAAAAAATTTTCAAAGTAAAAATTTAGTCATATACCCGAAAATATTGATCCCAGGTCGCCGTGGATGGTTTTAATGCATTTCTTAACTCAAAATACATATAGCAACGTACTTTTCCCAAGCATTTTCCAAACAAAAATTTAATTTCATTTTTTCGGTTGAAAAATTTCAATGCAAATTTAGTGAGAATTTTTTGGGTCTCAGATTGTGTTCAAACCTTGTTTGTATACTAATTCAATACAATAGAAACCGAAAAAAAACATTCATTCGTTCGTAGGACGAACGGTGGAATTTTTATAACCCTCCAAAAATTGGAAAAATCGCTGATTAAAACACACAAAAACCTTCCCTTAAACTGCAATACCGTATATTTATAAAAAAAAATTAAAACAAGATTACAATAGTTCACTATTAACATACAACTTTTGTGAAATTATAATTCAATCACTAGATCAAAATTAAAGTTTTAAATTCGAGTTCCGGCGTTTGTCTAATTACCCAAGTAAATATACGACTGGCGTGGGGTTGCTGATCAAAGCCTATCTATAGTCATACCCAGCTAGCACTAAAGTAGCTACAACTGTTTCCACTAATACTCTTTAAGAGTTTTTACGTATTTATTACTAATAATACTACTATATATCAACAAACACTTTGGGTTACACATTTTTAAGTATTATATATGTATTTGTTACCGCGTATGATACTTTATAGTAATTTTTCATGTAAAGTAATTATATAATAACTACTGCCAAACAACTACTTAAGGAATTGACTCCAAGGTCGTCATTTCTTTTCCGTGACATAATTGTAATTATTCAAAGTTACTGTTTCTAATCTGTTTACTAAATTACAACTTTTAAGTATCAGTACCTTCTTGAACTTTGCAGAGACTGCTCCACTACGTTCAAATGTACTCCTATAACGTATTACTATAAAGTAAAACGAGCCGTTGCAGAGTAAAAAAAGTTATCGTCTACTGCTACTTTAAACTGGCTATTACCAGTCGTTATTCTTCTGTTGCAACTTAGAAGTAAGATTTACAGTAATTATTTACTACAAGTAAGCTATTACCTCTTGTACTTGAGGTTTCGGAGATAGGTGGCGCTGGTACGAGATTCGGTCGGTGATTTTATAAGGACAGTGGCAACAACAGAGTTACCAATTTTTGATTGGATATTACTGCTAATATTGCTTTGTTTACTTTTCGCCTACGTGGGTTTCTTATGAGGTTTGTTGTTTAAGTGTCCCATTTTATTAGTTGGTGGCACTGATGATGAATCTTTATTACTATTTCTATAAAGAAAGTTTACCTACGCCTATGGTCGAGAAATTCAGCCAAACTGCCCCATTTTATTACTCTTTGCGTTTCTGAAACAGATATAATGTTTTGACCAGTCGGTCTGACTGTCTTAAGTCTTCGCATTCTTTTGATAGGCCGATATTGTCTACAGGGATCGAAGTTACAAAAAAGTAAGCGATCTACTGCGCCTTTTTATTATTTGCCAACTTATTTCTCCCAATTTCCGTTAGCCAAGTGTTTCCGACCCAAAGCGAAAGTTGAAATAGGTTATTTCGTATTGCTTTGCGTATTGACCCCGTCCAAACTTGTAGCAGAGTCTATATATTTCTTAGACTAGACAAATATGATCCTTAATTCGGATTCCGATGAATGTTTTACCCACCCGGTGCTGCTGGTTAAAACCTCTGCAATGCTTTAGATAAACGGGCGGACTTTCTTGAGATACATTGCTGTTCTTTTCTTTGGTTAGATAGAGACAGTCTAGAGGGATTAACAAGCCTGTGTTAAAATAGATCGAGCGAGCCACTTTATTATTTGCCAAGTTATTTCCTCCAATTTCCATTAGCAAAATAAATCCAAATGCGAAATTTTAAATAGGTTACCTCAACTTGCTTTGAATACTGGCCCTTGTCTAAACTTGTGGTGTCAACAGCTTAGAATTACTTTACATTGTGTAGATAAACCAAATATTGTTCCAGCTTCACGGCACGCCTCGTTTTACGATAGTAGTTCACCAAAAGCAATTAACTTTCGTAGGATCTGGATGAGCTTATACTTGTTTGCCTAGAGAGGATGGTCTAGATGGATTGACTTGTTTCTAAATATGCAGTGTGTTAATTTACGCTCAGTATTTTTAGTGTTATCTGGTCTACACCAGACCCTTACTAATATTGCCACATTTACTTATAACTTAAAATAGATTTGTTAATGTTTTTAATCATTTATTTGCATTTTACTTATTTTTAGTTAACAGTCCCCCTTCACCAATGTTGACAAATCTGATTTCAATCATTCGTTTTCAAACAGTGTTTTTAAAATTTCATTGTTCTATTTAAATTCGGGTTTTTATTATCAAGGGCTAGTTAAAAGAAGACTCTTTTTTACTATGCCGAGCTTTTGGAAATCTTTATTTCCTTCTTTAAGGCTACAATGTAGAGTTGATGGAAAATTTTAAAAATTTATAAAATCTAGGAGCTAAACTTGCCTGTAATATGAGTGCAGTTAAAATTGGTACAGAAGGCAATGAAAATCGTAAAATTGAGGAGACATATGTCATTTGTAAAATGTTTGGTATTTAATATTCACCTTTGATGGTGTGAAAAATGTCTTTAATTTTAGAATAAGGTTTGATCGAAACGTCAATATTTTGTAACATGTGACTTTCAAAAGAAATGTGTTGTGTTAATTTTCGTTTACAAGGACCCTAACTCAAGCAAATAAAAAAACTAAATTTATATATATATATATATATATATATATATATATATATATAAATGGAAACGGTCAAATATCTGAAAAACCACTTAACCAGTCTGAACCATACGTAGTGGTTAGGCATTACCGAATTTCCCCGACCCTTTGGTGCATTCTGCAATATTGTCAGATTTTCAGTGTTTCGGCAAACTAACCTAACTTTTTTTTTTCAAACCCAATGATATGTTTTTTAAGCGTAATTTTTCCTCTTTTTTTCTTTAGTATAACTCCAAAATTGCAAATTTTTTTCTTGATCCGTCAAATGTTAAATTTATTAAACTTTTTTAAAAATACATCGGCAATTTAGGTATTAAAAATCTAAAACTAAAATAATTTAATGATTAATAGGATGCTGAAAATGTTATCCCTCCATAATCTTTCCCATTAAATCTTCAAGGTTCTCGGGCTTGATTTTGTACACGGTCATTTTTAGGTGACCCCCAAAGGGAAAAGTCAACTGTATTTAAATCTGGTGACCTTGGAGGCCACTCAACAACTCCCCTGCGTAATGCGGCGGTGCGCGGTGCCCCATCATGTTAGAACCATACGTGGCCAAAACCATTAGGATAAATATTGTTTAATGCTGGAATAATTTGGTTTTCCAACAGCTGTAGATAAAATATCCCATTCATATTTCCTTGATTAATAATATGCCACCCCACACATTAAATTTTTCGGTAAATTGCATATGGACCTCCATCATCCAATATGGATTGTTTGCAAACCAATAACGCCAATTATGTAGATTTATAAACACTTATGGTTCCAACATGATGGTGCTCTGCCGTATTTTGCAGTTGCTGTTAGAAATTATTTAACCCTAGAATACTAATGTATCGTAAATTTTACGACGCTCGGTTTTCTTCGGTCGATTTCGTATTGATCCAATCGCTTATACGTACTCTACGTCGAAGTACCTTCCTAGTTAGTGTTGTTTTCGAAGTGTCTCTGTCCACATCGTTGTAGTTTTTTCCTTCGCGGAGTTAAGTTAAGTAAAAGTTAACGTAAACTTTTTGAATTAGGTAGTGATTCTAGTTTAGTACGAAAGATTGATGTTTATACTTTCTTTTCATACATTGATAGATTATATTTGTTGAAAAATGGATCCACGAAAACGGCCCTTGACTGACCGAGAGCACGAACTTGAAATACAAAAAATAATGGATAAAGGGGGCAATATTGATAGTTCTGATAGTGATAACGAAAGTGATTGGGTAGAGGCAGATAATCTAGAGGTTGAACAGATTTCCAGTGACGGTCTTGGTGATTTAGAAGAAAATAATGTTATAGAAGTGAGTGTGAACACTACAGAGGATACATCTGATCAAGGTATAGACCACCAGCAGTCTGATAATGTAAGTGATGTAAGCGACCAGCAGTCTGATAACGTAAGTGATAGTAGTTCATCTAACGATGACATTCCGTTGTCCAAATTATTGGCAACAAAAAAACGCAAAAGAGGTACCATAAAACCAAAATCTATATTACTGAGATGGAAAAATGGTCATATATGGTCAAAAAGAACAGCCCGTCGAAATATCATCCATTTTATTCCTGGAAGTAAAGGTGGAGCTGAAATATGTTCAACTTTTTCTGAGTATTTTTTTCACTTCATTTCCGATGATATTGTAAATACTATTTTGCGTTACACGAATGATGAAATTGGAAACCAATCCAAAAAATATACCGACAAATCACCCACTCGGTCAGCAGTAACTAAAGAAGAACTGATGGGACTACTTGGAATTTTAATAATGTCCGCAGTAAAAAAAGACAATCACCTCAATGCCAAGCAAATGTTTGATTCAACCATATCTGGATCATTTTATAAAGCCTGCATGAGCTGCGAAAGATTTATCTTTTTGATAAACTGCCTTCGATTTGACAATAAAGCCACAAGACAGGAAAGAGACAAAATAGATGCGTTCACTCATATTCGAGATATTTGGGAGATTTTTATAGAAAAATGTAGAACGTCATATATTCCTTCCTCATATTCGACTATTGATGAGCAACTTTTAGGCTTTCGGGGCAGATGTCCGTTCAGGATGTATATCCCGAATAAACCGTCAAAATACGGAATCAAAATTGTAATGCTCTGCGACTCGTCTTCAAAATACATGGTGGATGCTTGTCCCTATCTAGGCAAAAATACACCAACGAATGGAATACCATTGTCAACTTATTACGTACAGGAATTGACCAAATCTGTTCACGGTAGCAATAGAAACATAACGATGGACAATTGGTTCACTTCTGTAGAAATAGCTGATAAACTCCTAGATGATAATTTCAAACTGACCATCATAGGAACGCTTCGGAAAAATAAGAGGGAAATACCACCAGAGCTACTAAACACAAAAGGTAGAGAACCAAATACATCGATGTTTTGCTTCGACAAAAACAAAACTCTAGTTTCCTATATGCCTAAAAAAACAAAATAGTGCTATTACTATCAACAATGCACGAGGGTGCTGAGATTTCGGAAACAAACAACAAACCAGAAATAATTTTAAATTATAATGAGACTAAATCAGGAGTAGACTCGTTTGACCAATTGTGTTCAAATATGTCATGTAGCAGAAAAACGAGAAGATGGCCGCTCTACATTTTTTACGGCATGATTAACGCCGCCTGCATCAATTCCTATGTTGTGTACTGTTGCAATACTATCAAGAAGCGTGAAAAACCTGTGCGGCGTTATCAGTTTATGATCGAGTTAAGCCACCAACTTTCCAGGCCTTGGATGGAGCAAAGGCTGAAAATAAAAAACTTACGCCGAAGCCTACGGCAAACTATCAAGGAAATCCTGAAAATTGATGAAATTGAAGTTGAAGGTAAACGTTCAATATGCTTTTATTGTCCCAGCCGATTGAGAAGGATGACGACTACGTACTGTCCCCAATGCAAACACCCGATTTGTGGCCAACATCGGGGAAAGTGGTGCACCGAATGCTCTAACAATGACTAGTTTTTACTAGCTTCTAAGTAGAATCTGTTTTTTAAGTTCCAATAAATACACTTTGTTAATTTTTGTTCAATAAAATTTTGAAGTTTGCTTCAATTTCTAATTTTTTTTGAAAGTAAAATTTACGACACATTAGATTTAACGTATAAAAAATCATATTAGTATTCTAGGGTTAAGAAAGACATTTCCAGGACGCTGGATTGGACGGTGGGGGGTTATTAAGTGGCCTTCAAGGTCACCAGATTTAAATCCGCTTGACTTTTTCTTTTGCGGTCACCTAAAAATGACCGTGTACAAAACGAAGCCCGAGAACCTTGAAGTTCTTATGGGAAGGATTAGAGCTAAAATAGAAGGAATACCCACTGAAGGGCTCCAAAACACTATTCGAGAAATTCTTGACTGTTTAGGATACCGTCAAGGTGTAGAAGGAGAACATTTTTAACATCCTATTAATCATTAAATTATTTTAGTTTTTTAATTCTTAATTTGTCGACGTATTTATAAAAAAATAATAAATTTAACATTTAACTGATCAAGATAAAAATTAGCAATTTTAGAGTTATACTAACGATAATACGAGGAATAAATCACGCTCAAAAAACATATCATTTGATTTGGAAAAAATAAGTTAGGTTTGCCGAAAAAATGAAAATCTGACAGCATTGTGGTATGCACCAAAGGGTCGGGGGAATTCCGTAATGCCCAATCAATAATGAGATATTTGACCGTTTCCAGACACCTGACTAACCCTGTATATATATATATATATATATATATATATATATATATATATATATATATATATATATATATATATATATATATATATATATATATATATATATATATATATATATATATATATATATATATATATATATATATATATATATATATATATATATATATATATATATATATATATATATATATACACACAAAACTATGTTTAAATTCGGTACTGGTTGCGCCATCTACAGGCTGAGAGTCAGTTCTATTAAGTATTTGATGAAAATCGAAGAAAGGTAGGCCCTTGATTGAAACACTCAAAAAGACTGCTTCAAAATTTACTTCATTGCGGTATATTTATGAAACAAGCAAAATCGAGATTAAAAGTCCTTTATTAACATATAATTTTTACGAAATGATAATATAAAGATTAGACAAGTACTATCCTTAATTCATATTCCCGCAAATGTATAATTGTTACCCACATAAATATACAACAGGGGCGGTGCGACTGGCCGAAGCTCTTCGAATGTTTTAAATACAGTGGCGGACTTTCTCAAGGTACCACATTCTTTCGATAGACAAATTACAATGGTGCGAGCGATTTACTGCGTCATTTCAATATTTGTCGAGTTATTTCTCTTAATTTTCGTTAGCAATGTGATTCCGACCAAGTGCAAAAACCTTAAAAATGTTAAATAGGTTACTTCATATTGCCCTGCATATCCTCTTTCTCTCTTGTGAGTCTCTTTTTTCGGTTAAATCTAAAGGTAGATTATCCAAACATATCATATACGTAACAAGTAATGCTTTAGAAACTTGTATATTTACTATTTCTTTCTACCATCTTTAACGAAAAAAAATTAAGGAGGCCTATTAATACAATTAGACAACTTCATAAATTAACAAATATAAAAATTTTCCAATATTATAAAATAAATACAAAACTATGACAAATAATAGTATAAAGGGAAATAGAAAATTACAAATTGAAAACGCGGAAAAATAATAAAAACGACACCACATTGTACAAGTTTCGTATAGAATAATTAAAGTTGGCTTTTTGATTCAACCATACAACATGTCTGCTTATATACTTTTATTTTTGGTAATGGAAATTCAAACAGAAATTTTATATTAAAATCAGTCTTACTGATTATAAAGGAAAGTTAATTAAGTTTTACAGAATAGTTTGGACTAATTGTTTTAGAATTTACTTCAGATTCCGGCAACCTTCCATCATAACGTAAAGAACTCTTTATTTTTAAACCGAATTAAACAAAAATTGTAAATAATTACTCATTTATAACTATTCAGCGGGAATAGAATCATATTCGTCGTCAAAATGTGCACAACATTTTTTAATTCTCGTTTCTAAGTGATTCTGATAAGATAGAATTGAGGAAAAATTATTGTTTTCGATAGCAATGTGATCATCGAGATTTAATTTGTTTTTGATTCCATTTTCCTCTAATAAATCTATGCGATTACAATTTTCTATAGCTTTTTTGCTTTGCATGGAAACTTGAAGTAACGTTTCGTTTATATAATAATAATGTTCATATTCCTTGACTTTCAAATGTTTCACTGCATCATTAGTATTGAGTAGCTTGGCGTCTACTTTTTCTGCAAGCTGGTTAACGTTGACTTTAATACTTTCCACTTTGTTCGTTAGTTCCCCAAAGTTTTCCTGTAGTTTAAAATTTAATTCATCTAAAGTGATTTTACTAAATTTCATTTGATCTTTCAGAAGTTCTAATGTATTTTCTAGCTCAAGCCACATCTTGTCCTTCTGAGACTTTGTAACGTCTAGTTCTGCAATCCGTTTTGCTAAATTATCACTGTCAATCGTTTGCGCGGATAAACTATTCGTTACTTCAGCTCTTGCATCTCCAATTTCTTCTTGCAGTTTAAAAATAGTAGCATTTTGTTTTGTTTGGCTATTGCTGATCTCACTCCTTATATCTCTTACTTGCTCATCAAGTTTTAAGGCGTATTTGCTGTCCTCCTCTTGCTTGACTTGGAGCTTATTCGACAAATCATCGAGTCTGTCGTTTAGGTTCTTTACCTTTTGCTGCATTTCTAAAACATTATTGATAGAAATACGTAACTGTTCTATTTTCTCTCCCATATTATCACTATTACTTCTCGATTCTTTGAATTCATTTATACCTGTATGACGAGAAATCCATTGCAGAAAAGGGACAATGTTAAGAACCATGTCATTACGTGAACAACTGAGAGTGCCGGAGACACACCAGGGTGTGTTGGTTTGAAATCCTATTATCCTTCCATTATGGCTAACAGAATTTCCTAGTACGTTGAGGTGTGTAGGTCCGGTCCATTTTACACAAAATTCTTGGTTTTTGAAAAACTGTTCTCCGAAAAGTAAGTGGCACGTGTCTTGATTCCGGACATATACTTCAGCTACTTTTAAATTGGTGTTTGAGGAAATTATCCAACCAGTAATAAGAGCCACACCACCCTGCAATAATTCATTGTCTCCTCTATTAATCAGTTTTCCTGGATAGACTGTTTTAGAAAGTGTTACTGGCTTGGGTAATTTTACTATAGCAATGTTGTTTATGTAGCGATGTTTGCCCAGTTTAGAAAAATCATCGTGGACAATAACTTTATCGGAACAGTAAATTTGACCATCTGGTTCAGCATGGTTGGCAACGAAGTAGGGGTACCGTCGAAATCCTAGGAAAATCGATACCGTAGGACTCCTAAAATAAAAAGAAAATTTAGTAATAATAGATAATAATATTAATAATAGTAATAATAATAATAATAATAGTAATAATAATAATAATAATAATAATAATAATAATATTTTTGGTCATAACCGAAACTACACAATAATAATGCTTCATGGATTAAAGCGGAAGAAGACAGACACAAGTGCTTAGAAGAACAAGAGGACTTTGCAATGACAACACAAAAAGTTGCAGAAACAATCAAATACACGCATAACTGGAGATGTCCTGGAATAGATAACATTCATAACTTCTGCTACAAACAGTTTACCTCCACACATGAAGCTCTCACTCGCCAAATTAATAAAATTATTTTAAAACTGAGCACACTCCCCAGTTTTCTCACCCAAGGAATAACATACCTTAAATCCAAAAATTCAGATAATAAGGACCCATCAAATTACCGACCTATTACGTGCCTTCCAACCCTATTAAGATCATCACAGTCACAATTACCAGGAGAATAGAACAACATCTGGCACACAAAAACATTCTAGCGGAAAAACAAAAAGGGTGCCGGAAAAACAGCCGAGGATGCAAGGAGCAGCTCATTATAGACAGCGTCATCATGGAACAAACCAGGAAAAATTATAGAAGCCTTCATACTGGTTGCATAGATTATAAAAAAGCCTTTGATTCGATACCCCACAGTTGGCTAACCAGAGTACTAGAATTATATAAAGTCAATAAAAACATCAGGCAATTTCTTACGCAAATCATGAGTACGTGGAAAACTAAAATCAACTTGAGAACACAAAAAGAGTACATCGAAACAGAAGAGATCTACATCAGACGAGGTATGTTCCAGGGAGATTCACTCAGCGCTTTGTGGTTCTGTTTCTGTCTCAATCCACTCTCAAACACACTGAATAACACAAACTTCGGATTCCAAATTAAACACCAAAAAAATAACCTACACAAAAGAAACCATCTCTTGTACATGGATGACATATAATTATATGCAAGCACAAAGGCACAGTTAAAGGAACAACAGTGGAAAGACCACCCAACAATCAACAATGAAACTATGGATAACATGCTCAAAGAAGAAATGTACAGATACCTAGGCTTCCATCAAAGATTCAAAATTAACCACACTCATATCAAATCAGAGCTCAAGACGGAATTTAAAACCAGACTCACAAAGCTACTAAAAATAAAACTGAATTTCAGAAATCTAACGAAAGCTGTTAACACCTTCGCCATACCTATTCTTTCGTATTCGTTTGGTATCATTAAATGGTCACACACACACATAGAAAACATTCACATTCTCATACGCTCTGAATTCACTAAACACAGGAATTTACATCCCAACGCATGCAAGGAAAGACTCACCATCGAGAGAAAAGAAGGAGGAAGGGGAATTATAGATATACAATCGCTAAATAAAAAACAAATTTACGAACTCAGAAAATTTTTCCACAACAAACAAACTAACCTCCACAAGGCAATAGTAAAGGCAGACAAGAATTATACACCGCTCGACCTGTCTCAAACGAGCCACGCAGCAGACGCACACAGTCACATCCAATCACGACTAGAAAAGATGAACATCTGGTCTGAAAAAACACTTCACGGACGACACAGATACCACATAAAGCAAGACCATATACATAAAAAGCTTTCATATACAAGAAGGGCAGCTGTTCCCTGAAACAGAAGGCTTCCTGCTTGCCATCCATGACAGAGTCATAGCAACCAGACACTACCGAAAGCACATCATCAAAGACACAACCATTGAAGACGAGAGATGTAGGAGATGTCACCAGCAGAGAAAAACGATCGATCACATAACGGGTGGATGTAGAATAATGGCCGGAACTGAATACACCGCGAGACACAACTTAGCAGCGAAGGTGGTTCATCAAGCATTAGCCACAACATACAAACTAACGGAGAAGACAGACCCTTACTACGATTATACACCAACATCTATACTAGAAAACGAAGACTACAAGCTCTACTGGGACATTGACATCCACACAGATAAAACAATCCCCGCAAATTGACCCGATATCACCTTTCAATTCAAAAAAGAGAAAATCACTTATTTAATTGACATGGCTGTCCCCAACGACGAGAACATCCAAGCGAAATACAGTGAGAAGATCGCCAAATACACCGACTTGGCAATGGAAGTAAAAAGGCTGTGGAAACAGGAAAGAGTCATCATTGTTCCTCTCGTCATATCAGTAACAGGTCTCACCCCAACAACGTTTACACCGCATTTGGCTCAATTAGGACTTAATACAGACATTCACAGGAACATCCAGAATTTGGGTCATTTTGAAAACATGTAGCATAGTTAGATCATTTCTTAATACACAATAGTTGTTTTCTTTTCCATTTCCTTTTTTTTATTTTTTGTACTGACTTGGTATAATCCCGTCAGTATAAAATACAACCACAGGAATACTGTGAGACAAGAAGTCATAAAGACAATAATAATAATAATAAAGTAGCTTATTTACCAAAAAATGTTTTTTTTTAATCTACATACTGTTAATTATACAATATATGGTGTGGTGTTTTTATATTGAACAATGATCCATGTCAAGTAAATTCTCAAAGCCGAGTGATGTATCAGAATCAAGTAAGGTTTCAAATTCGGGTAAGTAAGCAGTCCGTGCCTGCGGTGTGTCCATATGGTCAAAGAATCAAGAATATAATACATTAATATTTTAAGCATTATTTTACAATTACTCGTTATTTTTTAAATTCTGAAAGAGATTTTGAGTCGATTGTATCCACAGTTTCATTTTCTCTTTGAAAGTTGTCAAATTAGTTATATTTTTCATTTCCAGTGGTTAAACATTATAAAGTCTTGGTGCTATATACAGGGTGTCCACGAACAACCCCTACAAAATAAAAGGGGTGATAGTACATAAAAAAACATGAAAACATTTTCGTATTAACGTAAGTCCGGAAATTCGTTACGGAGATACAGGGTGCTAAAATATAAAATTTTAGTTTTTTATTAAATATCTGTTGCAAATAATAAAATATTCTCACGATTTTTTGGGTAAGGAATCATAATTTGGTATTGGATTTCATGTGACACTTAGAGGGCGCTACGTACGCTACTACTATTTGTGTAAATTTGCCCTAACTTTTTTTTTAAGCAAAAAAGCTATACTTGCTCAACAACGCTAAAGGTAACCGTTCTCGAGCAATTTGCAAGTTTATGCGTCGATGCAAGGAAAACACATTTTTTTAATAATAATAAACTAAGGTGTACTTATTTCAAGACAATACAAAACTAAATTTGAGTATAAATTATTCTAAACTATAATAAATTCTCCACATGATGACTGTTACTTTGAAGGCATAATGTAATTCTTTTTTTATTCATGAAAAAAGGTATACTTACTCAGCAAGGCTAAGTAACCGGTCTTAAGGCCGTTTTACATGCTGCAATTCTTTCTTGCAATATGCAATAGGCATGCGCAGTTTGACAAAAGGTACAGATGTGTTGCCACTGCGCATGCTTTTGTTCAAGACTATTGCAACTTGCAAGAAAGAATTGCAGCATGTAAAACGGCCTTTAACAATAATAAACGCAATTGTCATTTTTGGCAAAATTGTTATTGTCATATTAATAATTTGATTTAATTGAAAGTAAGATTTTAATTTACATTTTTTTAAAAAAATGGTTCGTTACCGCCATCATTTTCAACACATTATCTATAATCATTACCGATTTTAAGCAAAACATTCCTAATAATTTGGAGAGTCTCATTTAAGAAATTAATACTAGTTCGAATTCTTTCCCTTAAATCCTCTAAATAACTAACTATACCTCCAGAGAAAACTATCTAATGGCGTCAAGTCTGGACTATTCGGGGGCCAATTTATAGTTCCATGAGCTCCTACCCACTCGTCATACTGTTCATTTAAGTATTCTCTTACATAAATAGGATAATGAGGTGGCGTGCCATCTTGATGCAACACAGTTTCGCGAACTGCCTAAGAGGAAGCTCTTCTAAAAGATTAACTATATCGTTTTTTAGAAACTGTAGGTTTCTGATTCTTGTTAAAGAATCTCTAAAAAATATCAGACTAATTATTTGATTTCTAAGAATCCCAAACCAAACATTTAACGACATGAGTTTTAATTTCAATATATCTATGAGGATTTTCTGGTGCCCACATGTCAGTATTTCTTCTGTTATACACGTCCGCTATAGTAAACATCACCTCGTTACTCCATAAATTTTTTGTTAAAAAAATCATAGTCTTCATTTTTTCTGGCCAACATATTTTAATGGATATCTGTTAACTTTTGCACTGGCCACATTTTATAAGGATGATATCCATGTCTATGTGAGATTCTTTCAAGTTTGCTTCTAGATGTATTATTATGTTTACTAGCAACTGATATACATGAAGCCAGATTTTCTAAAAAAGGAAATAAACAGGCTTTAAATTACACAAGTAATTAATAATAACACATTTCCAACCTTAAAAAAATAATAATATTTGCAACTCTTCACCATTGTTTTGAGTCATAGTGCGTTTTTCCTTTGAAAACGCTTGCGCTTTCTGGTGCATCTTTCAGTGTAATAGAAGATTGTTTTGAAAGGAACTTGCCTGTCGGGATAAATACGGCGATATTCTGCTTGGGCTCTACTAACAACATTACTGTTTTTGTAAAATATGCGAACGATGTCAAAATTTTCGTTTTCTGTATAACCCATTTTACATTTTAAACTATTTCGTTTTGACGTCTAAATAAGTTATTAATTAATATTAAAGACGTTTGAATCTTCCGCTTTGTTTTGTTTTTTTGTCCATGGCAACTGTGATTTCGTAAATCCCAATCTGATATTATACGGGTTTTTAAACGTAAATATTTCAAAAACTACTGAACCATACATAGACATATCATACATTTTTGAAATCAGAAAAATATTCTCTATCGAAATATAATGTAATATACAGAGTGTCCCATTTAAAAGATACCAAGTTTATATTTTTTAGTAGCTTTACGATGTTCATTTGTTTTTGATGTTTATTTTCTTGGGATTTAGGACAATCTCTACAACTTTTGTATTTAACATTTTTTTCAATCTCTTATAATAAAGGCAGTAGATAAAGTTTAAATATGGTGATAACCCTGTACATTAGAATTACAGAATTCTTCCTTTTTGAATTCGGTGAAAAAGTGACCTCGTTGTGCGCTTGTTCTCCAGACATTCTATAAATAAACTACTGGGACATTTCTAGGGACCACCTGGCTTGGCGGAATCCTTGTCTCGCTTCTTTTTATTCGCAATGGCTTCCCTTCCTCTTCGAAGAAGAGCCCTTGTTGATATTGTTTAACACGACAATCCGATGGGAGTAGTATTCTACCCTGTAGAAAATCTTAAGTAGAAGTGGACCGACCTGCGATCGTTCAAATCATTTAAACTGTTTAGCAGTGGGACCTAAGAGCTGACTTTGTTAGGATAGCTATAAGTTTCGGTTTTCAGTCTAATAAACGAAAAAAAAAAACTTTGAACTCCACTTATATAAAAATAACTTTTATATATACCATCTTAAACATGTTCAACTTAAGACATCAACCATTTACTCGGGATTATTCTCTTTTTAACTTCTCCCTACTCAGATTCAAAGGATTACTAATGCAAATAAATGTAAACTTAAATTGAAATCTTTTCGGGGGTAATTTTCCTAGTGCATATAATTTTTCGGGAAAACGAGTTTCTAAGTAATTTGTTTAACAAATAGCATGAACGTTAGTGGATTTAAAAACCCGAGTGGAAGACGAGGATTTATCTGCCTGCACGAATGCTATTTGTTATACAAATTTCTTAGAAACAAGTTTTCCAATTTTTCCATAAGAAAAATTAGCTGCACAATGTTTGGTAAGATTATTTCCTGAGTTCAATAAATAATATTTAATATAACAATAATTTTATATAAAATCGCACTAAGAACAGTAATTATTGGACTAAAAAAATAATATAATTACTTCATACTCATTTCCACTTACCTTTAAATAGATAAGCAATTATTTAGGAAGAAATGTATTATTTTATAATTCTAAATACTTCGATATTTCAAAAACCGTTAATGTTAAATACATGATATATCATAAAAAAAAATATGCAGAATTTAATATAAAATTGAAAACCATTAAAAAATGTTGTATATCATATTTAAATAAACAAACTTGGTACTTGCCTTGCTTTTTTGAGACCCTTTGTATACATTAAAATATAAGCATATAAAAAAGCAGATCGAATCAAACACCTTTTGGTCTTTATCTGGATCACCCTACATATGTTCATACATCGTTAGTGGTTCTTGTTTAGAGTAAGAATTAAACTAGAGATCACAATTCATTTATAAATCAAGTAACGGGTATGCACCAACGTGGTTCTCCTATTTTTCACATTCTATCGACCAATGTTTACGATAAAACAAGAAGTGGGGATGACCCACATCCAAGCCGTGGGCATTTGTTGACGAATGCCAGTGGTGGCGCGAGTTTTTACTTCCCACATAAGGATATATCATTAATCGTGAAAAAATCATCGTTCAGGGTTTTTACAGACTTTCATGTTTAGTATAGCTAAAAAATCTACGTACTCGATTAACTTTAATTTTATTTAGTTTTCCACAAAAATTACGTCTGGTAAAATATTGGTATGAATTCAATATGGCGAAACAAAATGACGCCAAGGCGGCGGAAATTTAACATTTGTGTAGATTTAGCTGAAAGAAAGTAGGCATCTGGGGGTATTTGAAAATACATATCATAAATGTTTAGTAAATATTTAAAACATGAGAGTAGTAATGCCCAGATTGCGAATTAACTTTAACATTTATATAGATTTGATTAAAAATCGATATTAAGTGTGCAATTCATACATTTTTAATAATAAATATTCAAAATGGGGATGTCATCAATCAACCCGATAAGTACCTTTTTTTAGATATTTTTAAGCATTTAATTAGGCCACCGTTTTGTTCCCACATTTTGAATTTGTCTCAATATTTTTACCAGTTCGTCTCCATATATAATATTTGATTTTTGAGCAAAATTTGAATATAATCGATGCAGTAGTTCTCTGCTTTGACTTTTATAACATTTTATTAGGCCGCCATTTTGGATCTGTAGTAAAACTTACCAGTTGTTGGATTTTTACCAAAATGTTACATCATCATTATATGACCTTTAATTTTTGACTAAAACTTGAAGTAAATAGGATAAGCAGTTCTTGAGCTTTGCTGCGGAAAGACAGACTAACCGAGGGAACTGAGAAACCATGTTTTTTGCAACTAGAATACTTTCCTCTTGCGAGGAAAGTAAAAAAAAGCGAGCGCTATAAGATAAAAATAGAATAGCCAATTCTCATATTGTTATTCTATGTTAATAACTTTATTTAAGAAATAAAACATTTTTTTTAATTTTTAATTTCCTAAATGTCAAATTTTAACCAGTTTAGACCATGTTTACGAACACATTTTTACTTTTAATTACCCAAAGAATCACCATTTAAATTCCTTTACCTCGCAACACTTATATAAAAAAATGGCTCAACTCAAATAAAAATCATCCGAAACCTTATTATTTCCCCAGATTTCATCCAGAATCTAGTGATTTTCAAAATCGCAGTACGTTTTTTTGAGCGTGAGACGCCCTTTGACTATTTTAATATAGTATTGACATATTCTATAATTATTTTAATTCTCTGATAGGAAAAATTATTGTAATCGTCAAAAATATAACCTCAGAGACTTTTTTGTATCATTTTGCTTCGGAGGATTCTCACATGACCCCGACGAAATAAACGTTCTATTATACTGAACCAGATTGGTCAATACCTCATGTAACCCAAAATAAGTGAATAAGGTATCTTCCATAGACATAACAAGTCCCCTGGAAAAAGAAATCTAGCTGTTTACTTAGTGCTTAAAAGACAATTCCAAACGGCCATTTTTTTACAAACTCACATTTCCGCGCCATATTTAGGTCAAGTAGCCAAGATAAAGTAATTACAAGTTATTTATTAAATATTTATAAAATCAATGTTCTTCTAATGTCGCCGCACCTTTAGAACGTTGCTTCTTAAAGTAAGGCAACATATAATTAGAAGATTTAAACCATATCAACAATTATACAATAATACATTAAAACACATGCAGTAGTGAAGCTAAGAAAGCTTGGTTCCTAATGACAATTTAAAATGAATTAATTTCTGGGTTAAAACATTTTATAGCAAATTAATTTTTTTAATGTTTAAGTTTATTGTAGTTCCACGAGCCGCCATTGGTTTTTAAGCCACGCCGGCGCCGGTCACGTGACCCTGTACTATAAGGATCCCTTGTCAATGAAAGTGGGATGGTCTAATACGACAGTGGGATGATCTAATATGTGAAGTTGTCGATCGGGGTTGTCATATCTAACTAAAACTCTTGTTACTGGTGTAATCTGATCTGAGACTTTGGGTATTTTAGCTTGTATTTTACTATTTTTCAATAAAAGTAATTTCTTTATACTGCTTAGAAACTAATACTGGAAAAACATTACTATTCTTTGTATGAAAATTTTATTGCATCATGTTTAAACATATGTATCGTAATATAAATTGGTATAAACATTGGAGTTCCTGGCTAGACTTAGCATCATCGTACGATCGACCTTATACCGTGAGGTAATCTTGGCAGTGACTAAATATGTAAATAATGAACTCTATTTTTATTCTTACTCCAAGGGTTCTTGTTAGTAGATTTACTGTATTTTGTTGTCTTTTACCATGTCTTGTTTGTTATCTGTTTTAAATGTATAGCAACAAAAAGCCCATAAATAAATAGAATAAAGTACGAAAAAAATAGGAGGCGAAATAAAAATTTGAAAATGGTTCTAAATCAATGTCATAAGAAAAGGTGAATCTTGCCACATTTCGAATAAATAGGAAAATTTGTCAATTTATAACAATTTATTAAATAAAGGTCGTACCCGAAAACACAGGAAGCTGGAGTAACAACATATTCTTTACTAATAAGTACCCCATTGCATGTTTGTGTCCCTTTTACTAGGGCGTGGAATGGGAAATCCTCCGGCGAAGCATCCGTGGGTTCCTAAAATTAAATATTTAGTTAGGAAACTGAAATAAATAATCTGTTAATAGGATGATTTTTACTTTCCTTAGTACACATAGAGACATAAATAGTAGGGCAAACACGTATCACAAGGAGACTGGTAAGATTTCGATACAAAGTCGACACGGGGCACAGTGGTTCCCAACATATGACAGGTATTACCATATTATCATAGATCAGGCACATAGCCAGAAATTCAGTTCGGGAGACAGAGGAGTTTCAACGGCAAACTTCAGGAAAATTAATAAGAAGCATGCTTATATTAACATATTTTCAAAGTTTCGGTGAGGCGATCCAGACCCCCAGGCTACGTGCCTTCAAACAAACAAACAAACAAAAGTATGCTCTATTGTCACAGGAAAATTGTTACAATTTTGTGGACAAAGCGAAATTTATCTTAAAACAAAAAAAAAAACAAAAGTGCAAACATAGCGATTGATTTTAAATGTTCTGGAAGATGATTTATGGCGTTGTAAATAATTGATTTTTTTATTAATTCTGTGGAAGGAGTGAGAAGGTATATGTCATGCCTAGATTTTCTGGTAGGATATACGTGTTGTGGCATTTGTGGGAATGTGCTTACAGTTTTCTTATCAAACAGACGGTTTCTAAAATAAATAATGCAGGAAGTGTTAATATTTCATGTTTTTTGAAATAGTATTGGCAGTGCGCTCGATTATTTAGACCAAACAAATAGCGGATTGCTCTCTTTTGAAGCCTAAAAATACTAAAAAATTGCTCGCTGGTACAGCAGCCCCAAAAGGGATGGCCATAGCAGAGATGGGATTCGAATAGAGAGAAATAAGTAAGTCTGGCAGAAGACACGTCCAGTTCTTTTGAAACTGATCGAATGGCAAAGCAGGTGGTAGAAAGTTTTTTTAGCTAAGGTGTCAATATGCGTAGATCATTTTAGGTTGTTATTTATGTTCAAACCCAGGAATAGGCCTTATTCATAACAAGGTCGTTGGAAATATTAAAATGTAAAGACGTTGTATCAAAATCACTCCATGTTATGCTTGTGTCGTCAGCAAAGAGAGAGATTTTTCTATTAAATTTAGGTTGGTGATATCATTAAGCTATAACAAAAAAGAATAGGTCCCAAGACTGAACCTTGAGGGCCCCACTTATAAACAATTTACTATGAGAATCAGAACCATTTGCCCTTACAAATTGTTGCCTATTCCCGAGATAAGATTTAAACCAATATAAAGAAATACCACGAATTCCATAAAAAGTCAGCTTGCTTATCAAAATTTCATGACTAACACAGTCAAAGGCTTTTGCATAGTCACAAAAAACTGAGGCAGTGGGGTGATTGTTATTGAGGGATAAGTAGACGTCGCTAAGCAGCGAGAACATGGCGTCACTAATGCACTTGTTGGGTAAAAATCCAAACTGATCCGGGGATATTATCTGATGTTTGAGAAGAAATGACATAAGTAACCTTTTAATGATTTTTGATAGCACTGGTAGAAGAGTTAGTTTTTTCGCCCTCTTTATGAAGAGGAATAGTTATAGCTGTTTTCAGGCATACAGGGATATACCTTGTATAAGGGATTTATTAATTAGTGTTGTAAGGGCCTCTATGACTGGGGCGGCAGGTTCAGGAATATTCTAATTGATAGGCCATCAGTGCTACACTTAGATTTGTTTGTGATATTATTCATTTCTTTCAATAGTTCCATGCTGCTAACAGGGCTTAAGAAAAGGCTATCGATTTCGATGCAGAGAAACGAAAGAGGGTCCAAACTTGACAAGGTACCAGAGGTAACATTTCTGCTTACATTAATAAAATAATCATTTAAGTTATTTGGCCTTGGCAAGATCTGAGTCACAGGGTTTGATTTGTTTTTGAGGTCATTGATAATGGACCAGGTTTCCTTTGAAACGTTTTTAGACTTTGTTAGACGTTTTTGATAGTAATTAATTAATATAGATCCTCCTATAATTAGAGATATAGTCGAGAATAAGAATAGAGTCGGTAAATTTCTTTATATATAAGACGAAACGCATATTTTTCGCAGAAATACGTAGTCCTTTCGTGGTCCACGGTTTATGACGCTTAGGTTTGATAGTCTTAAGCGGGAAGGCCCTATTAAAATTAACATTTTATTTAAGAATCTAAAATTTGAGTTAACATTTTCAAATTCAAAATTCCAGTCGGTGTTTAAGCAAATATTATGAAATTCTGAAAAATTGGCAGCCGAGAAAATTCTGCCCCTACGGCGAGGTCTCTGTAAGGGCCTAGGAAAATACTAAATTTGGAAAATATTGCTTCGTGATCGGAAAGACCTGTGTTACAAACCTGAGATTGAACCTCTGATGTAGAAAAATCAGACGTTACGTAATCAATGATAGAAGAAGAGTATTTTGAAATTCTGGTTGGAGACGATACATGCATTGCAAGACCGAAAGAGTCAAATATAGAAATTAAATATTTCTAGGTGGCACAAACAGTACCATAGTCAATATTAGGGTTCCCGCATAGAATTTTCCTGCCTTTTACTGGTAGACTATCTAGCAAATTTAGCAGGTTATTAAAGAAAACACCAGAATTTGGTGATCTATAAATACAGATTACATAGAGATCAGAGTTTTGGTTATACAGGGTGTCCCAAACTGAGTTAGCCAGGCTCTAGTTCCCAAACCGTTTGAGATATTTAGTTGGAATAAAAACTAGAATTTGTCGCTATGAGGATACTTTAAAGTGACTTCGAAGAAAAATGTTTAAAAAAATAGGCCCAAAAAACTCGACCCTAACATTAAAATTTTAAACGATACCCTGAATATTTTCTTACATAATTTTGTAGGATTGTAAATTCCCTATTCAACATTTTTTTCCGATGAAAAATCGATTAAGAAATAGCTTAGAAAATTAACATTTTATCTTCCGATCAAGTTAGTCATGGGGTAAATTAAAAATCCGCTTAAAACAAAACAAGAAAATTACAAAGTATTTTTTTTTATTTTACAGATTATCTGCGGTAATAAATGTTTAAATTGTAAACCTTTAGCTTCAAATCTTATCAAAAGGTTTCGCGTACATGTAGCAATTATCATTTGTGGCATTATTCTGCGACAGGCATTTCTAATTTTATTCTTCAGGTCCTCTAAGTCATTGGATTTACTTAAGTATACCATAGCTTTTAAGGTTCTCCACAAGAAAAAATCTAAGGGGGAAAAATCAGGCGAACGTGCAGGCCACCTTATTACGGGAGAAGCATTTGCGATGAAATTAGCCTCAAACCTGTTCTGGAGAAATTCAGTAACTATGTGAGCATTATGAGCAGGTGCTCCATCTTGCTGCCACCACATTTGTTGTCTTTCAGCCAACGGAATTTCTTCTAGAAGTTGAGGTAAAACGTGTTGTAGAAAGTGCAGGTACCGTTCTCCCGTTAAAGTCTCTTCATAAGAATAGGGTCCAATGATCCTTCCATTAAATAATCCACACCAAACATTGACACTCCAAATGCGTTGAAATCTAGCCTCCATTACCAAATATGGATTAACTGGATTCCAATAATTGGAATTATTCCTAGTAATGAAATCATTATTGTGGAATATTTTAGCTAAAAAGGCGGGATCGTCTTCAATTTTAACTAATATGCTTGCAATAAATTGCAGGCGTCTGTCAGTGCTACCTGGATAAAACCCTTGCACCAGATGAACTTTATAAGGATGATACTTAAAGTCTTGTAAAATACGCTCAACAGAACTTCTTGTTATATTAAGTTCTTCAGAAAGTTTACATATGCTAAAACATTTATAATATTTTCATTCATTCGTACCGATCTTCTGGAATTATTGCGATTCCCAGTCGGGAAATGCCCTTGCCTCAGGATGCGTTCTAGGTTCACAAATGTATTTTCATTTGGCGTTGGACGATTAGAAAAATGAATGCGATATTCGTCTCTGGCTCTTCTGTTATTTTTTAAGCACTCACCGTAAATTAGAATCATATCAACGTATTCTTCTGCAGTAAACAAACTTGGCATTTTAACACGAAATTGACAGGAATAATAAAGAGCCTCACTTGCACTCTCATTTAGTTCAATCTGACAAGTGTCAAAAATGTTTTGTTTTTGTTTTATCGAATCATGGCTAACTTGATATTGTTTCCTTTTTTTTAAGGGAGAACTGCACGCAAAAAGTGAAAAACCAGCGAGAAGGTCTAGTCAAATTCAAAGTAAGATGAACAGGTACCTACGTATTAGAGAAAACCTCCTGCACGTCCGACCTCAAAAAAATGTGTTATGTATAGGCAATTTAAATTACATTTCGCTTAAAAATGGGTTCAAAAGGGTTCACGCGCTGCAGAAATACAAAGACATGAGTACGATGTACCATTTCAGATTTTGCAGTTACGTAGACAAAGGATCAATACAAGGCGGTAAAGAGCCATTTTGTGGAAAAAAAAAATATGTGCGACGGCATTTGCGTCAAAAAGTGGTCGAAAAATGGTCGAAAATGGACAAATCTATTTCTATTTTATAATTCTAGATTTGATTTTTTTTATAAAAATTCGCATTTTGCGCCCAACTATACATATTTCCCTATTAAAATCACGTTGAAGATAATATATATCTCTTATAATTTTAACTTAATATTGCAGCGGCGGAAGGCTTGCAAATGATCCATAATACTGCGTGCAGTTCCCCCTTAAGCGGATTTTTAATGTACCCTATGGATAACTTGATAGAAAGATAAAATGATTAATTTTCTAAGCTGTTTCTTAACTGACTTTCAATCGGAAAAAAGTACTGAATAGAGAATTTACAATCCTACACAATTATATAAAAATATACATTACATAATTTATTTTAAGGTTAGGGTCGAATGGGATGTTTTTTTTTCAACATATTTTTTTTCGATGTCATTTTGAAGTATCCTCATAGCTACAAATTCTAGTTTTTATTCCATCTAAATATCTCAAACGGTTTTGGAACTAGAGCTTGGCTAAATCAGTTTGGGACACCCTGTATACTATAGAGAATTCAAAAAAGGTATCAGCTAACAAATGGTCATATTTAGTTACCGAGACGAAATCCCCATTTAAAGAGAAAGTACACAGAAAGTTACATAACGCCCATGGTAATACATTGACTCAAGCATAACCTCAGTGGGGTAGTTTATCTAAAGCTGTTTACATAACATGAAACACAGGCGGCCTATAAGATATTTCATGTAACTTTTAGAGGCGTAATTTAATAAAAAAAAATTTTGACAGCTGCATCCCGTGACTTTTGGATTGCTTAGCGGGATATTGTTTCCAGAAGTGTCTAGATAATACCATATTTTTTTATATTTTTAAATTAATATTTAATAGTTTAAAATTGTTTTTTTACTGTTTACAGCTGATTCAGGGTCAGTGGAGTTGCCCCCCAAAATTTTTAAATAATTTTTACGTCACATTTTTGCACAATTTCGAACACATATTAAAATGTTTGCACATCAACTTCCAGAAAACTATGAACAGTTAAGTGTGTGGGGCTAACTTAACGCTAAGCCCCCTCCACCAAACCTTATGATGTTTTTTAATGCTACTCGAAAGTACGATTTCTGCACATTTTTGCACACCTATTGCCGACTTTTGCACACTTGCCCAGAGCGAGATATTCTACTTTGCAAAAATAAAGTTAGTCCCCCCCCCACTAAACTTTTTAAGGTTTTTTTGGTTGTCTAGAGCGAGATATTCCACTCTGTAAAAATAAAATTAGTCACCCCTCTAAACGTAAAACAAGTCATTATTTAAAAACAATTTACAACAGTAGAATAAGACCATAAGCCAACGTTGTATACAAAAATCTCAAGTTAAACTTTAAAATCAGTCTAATAACGTAGTAGGCGGCAAGAACCACTTTTCCTATTCTTTAATAGGTAAAAGATCGTAAGTGGCGCGCAATAGCCGGCAGGAATCTGAGATTAACTTGGCGCTGAAATAACTCATTTATATCCAAATAAATAAAGATTCTAATAACAATCAATGCTTTTACAATAGTATAGTACCATTTTGTTGTTAACTTAAATGATTTAACTAGATGTCATAAGCCCTTCAGGCAAATAAACAAGAGGAAAGTTAAATCGAATTTTTTCAAAACAATGCAACAATAAATGGATAAAATATAAGCTAGTCGACAACCTATATGAGTTCATTGTTTGTATTCAAGTGCGAGAATAACCGATGATACTAAAAAACCTTATTTACGAATTTTAAAAGTTTATATACAGGGCGATACGGGAGCTCCAACTCAGAGGTATCTCAAACATTAACATTTTTGTCTGTAAAAATATTTTTAAAATAAACTTACTCACCCCCGATTTTTTGGCATCCTAACGACTTAGCTATTTCATAGATACAGTTCGTAAAGTAAAACTTTTATAGTAAATTCATTCCTCTTTAAGAACCTTTTATTAAAATTTGTTAAATGTTAATAATAGAACCTAGAAATTGATTTCTGCATTTCACAATTGAACATTGCCGTCAAACGATCAAATGAGCTGCGCACTGAAAATTTCCTTAAATCCATTTTTGAAAAAGCAAAATCACTTAACGGATTGCCATGTAGTAGACAAACCCATAGCATGAGCGAATCAGATTTAATGGAAAATTATAAAAATCTGTTTTATGAAATTTTAGACTGTATAATTTTTCAAATTAAAATCAGGTTTGAAGATTTACACAAATTGGAATTTGTGAAACTTCTTAATACATCAAAATACAAAGACTTTGCCACAGAATTCCCTATTAGTCTATTAAATTCGTTAGAAAAAACGTATCCAAAAATGTTTGACAAAGACCGCCTCAAAAATGAGCTAAGCATAATTTACCGAGATGAACAATTTTATAAAGTCAATATTCAAGAACTCCTTAAACAAATTAATAGTTTAGAATTAATTTCAGTATTTTGTGAAGTATATCGACTTGCGACATTAATTTTGACAATCCCCTTAACAAGTGTACAGGCCGAAAGAGATTTTTCGTGCTTAAAGCGAATAAAGACCTACTTACGAAATAGTATATCTCAAGATAGGCTCTCAGCCCTGTCGATCATGGCAATAGAAAAAGAGTTATTGGTTAAACTTTCTGAATATAATAGTGACTTTTATGACAAAATCATTGAGAAATTTGCTTGTTTAAAAGACAGGCGCATTAATTTAATTTACAAAAAGTGACTTAACTGCACCATCCACATACCTATTTGCCTAAACAGTTTTGGTTTTTTATAAAAAAAATACTGTCCACACCATATTAGATTATTACAGGTTTATTACACTTTAAACTGGATTCTGACTATTTTGATTAAGTATTTTAAATATTTTTTATAAAAAAATCCAATGATGAAAAATGTGTGTATTATATATCTTTGAGAAGAGTATATATGTACATATATCTGAGGATAAAACCTACTACATGAAAATTGAGTGAATATCTTAAAGATTATTATTTTATTTTTGTATCTATGTAATAATTTTTATTTTAAAAATTACTTAATGAAAAATTGGGCATATATCTTGGTATTGGTATGTAAAAGACAAAAATAAATCATAAAAATGAGTCAATTTGGGCGTGGCAGCCCAAAAATGTTTCGCCTGCGGCGCAATCTACCTATTATAAGTAACAAACCTTTTCTCGCCTCACCAGTTTTAGACACCACGAGCCGCTACTGCTAGACCTGGTCTAACTCTTAAACCTTTTTAATGAATACGGAGGTTAATAACTTTTAAAATTGTTTATGTGTGGGTTTTTGAATTTGTGAACTAAATATTGTAGACAGTTCTTACCTGCAGACATGTATATCCTAAAACAAAGAATATCACTATAAACACAGGATATGTTTCAAGGTTCATTTATAAACAGCGCATTAACTGAGAATTATTGCAAGAATGAAATAATATCAGTTTGTTCTTATATTTATTTATCTCCGATATAAATACACAAGCACTGGGAATTAAAGTATTTCTATAGTCATTATTTATTAATAGTTGATAATATGTATATTAGTTAATCTTGAGTTTTAACGGGTCAAACCACGGGGCTTTCTTTTATACAGGACGAATCACATACGCGTCGACCCGTGATTGATAAATTGTATTTAATATTTAAATATGCCGCGTATATCCTATATTTATATATACAGTGTGTCCGAAATTGGTAGGGAAAGATGATCAAATGTGGAAATTTGTAGGCCATTCTACTTATCTCCACTTACCCGATTGACTTAACGTTTTGACCACAAATTAAAAGTCATGTAGTAATGACCTGATAATATTTTGGTAAAAATCCAATATGGCGGAACAATGTTAAAACAATTGTTAGAGTGGTGAATTATTTGGGGTTAGGATCCAATAAAAAAACACAAGTCTTTTTTTGCATTGTCGACGTTTCGCAACTGCATTGTTGCATCGTTAGGACATATATATATAGATTCTATATTCTTCTAGTTATTATCAGTAATAGAAAAAAATTTAATATAAATGTAACTACGATTTTTATAATGCGTTTTAATTTCTTTTATGAACTAAGAATTTTATTCTTATTTTAAACGACCTTATTTAACTTAATTTTTTAGAATCTACGAAAACAACGTGTAGATTTTATATAACATACCTAAAAATATAATCTTTTTGAGATATTTAAGTTAAAATATTAAATTTTTTTTGATCTACACTCAGTTCGAAAAAAAGTGACGCACTTGATTTTGGCCCAAGGTCAATGTCTCATATCTTTTAAACAAGTGGATCGATTTTAAGGAATGTTTTTTCGTAGGAAGATAATATTTTTGTCTAACTGTAAGAAAGCGTCCATATTCTCTAAGAGACCAACTTTCAAATGACTAAACTAGAAATAAGACACAAAGTCTCGGTCTCAGTCAAAAAGAGTATAATGCGGTTACACGTGTTTCGCCTTTTCAGGCATCATCAGACCTACAATTAATATAACAATCAAAAACTATCACTATAAATATACAAAATTCAAACAAACCTTCGACATTAACTAAAATCACAAGAACAAATCAAACAACTATAACGTCACATGTTAAAATACACACTGAGATGAGGTTAAGAAACTAAGGTATTGACACGCGCAGATAAAAGTTGAATGAAATAAAAGACAAAAAAAAAATATATAAATAAAAAATATAAAAAAAGGTTATTGATATACCCAAGAATTGAAGGCTCAAGTTTCGTTTACCTGAAATTGGTTATAAGGAAAGTATCTAGTTTTACATATTCTAGGAGCTTTTCTAAATAACGGAAAATAAGAATTTTGCTGCGGAAATGCGTCATTTCCGTTCTGCACAGTTTAGTATACCTGAAATCAGTTACATGAAAACTTTGCATTGCATCTCATCCCAAACTCTTTCCCAAGCACGGAAATGTTAAAATGTGTCTGCGGAAATTTGTCATTTTCATTTTCTGCGGAAATTTTGTATAGTTTAGAATATCTAAAATCAGTTACACAAAAAAAAAAACTTTGATTTACATTCTAAATTCTCCTACATTTTTTAAGTAACGAAAACGAAGGCATGATTGCGGATGGAGGCAAAATAATCGATGGCATTATTGCGGAATGCTCGTATATATTTGTTCGATTGCCTGACTCAAGAAAGGATCATCCTTCTTTGTTTATATTCCTTGAAGTTCTCAAAGATATGCAGACAGATACTTATATGAAACTTCGTGACTCAGACAAATTATTGAGATTATCTAAAAAAAATTTCGGGCTGTCACCTATACGGGTATAAAATGTCGCTGACAATACGATGCGTTCAGCCGTTATTTTTACATTCCGCAATCGTGCCCTCACTTCATTTTGTGAAAAACTGAATACTAATGTTTCGTCCGCAATCGTGCCGCGCCCTGGAAAAGCGCTCAAAATGCTGATCGGAGCCTATTTTTTATATAACTAATTTCAGGTATTCTAAACTATACAAAATTTCCGTGAAAAATGGAATTTCTGCAGACACACTTTTTCATTTTTATGTTAAGGAAAAAGTTCAGAATGTAAATCACAGCTCTTTTTATGTAACTGATTTCAGGTAATCTAAACTATACAAAATTTACGCTGAAAAATGGAAATGACAAATTTCCGTAGACAAATTTTTAAATTTTTATGTTAAGGAAAAAGTTTAGAATGAAAATCAAAGCTTTTTTTTTAAATAACTGATTTCAGGTAATCTAAACTATGCAAAATTTCCGTGAAAAATGTAAATGACAAATTTCCGCAGACAAATTTTTACATTTTTATCTTGAGGAAAAAGTTTAGAATATAAATCAAAGCTTCTTTTTTATGTAACTGATTTCAGGTAAACTAAACTATACAAAATTTTGTCGGAAAATTAAAACGACAAATTTCCGCAGTAACATTTTGGCATTTTGGTGCTTGGGAAAGCATTTGGGATGAGATGCCTAGCAAAGTTTTCATGTAACTGATTTCAGGTATACTAAACTGTGTATAAAAATGAAAATAACGCGTTTCTGCAATAAATTTTTTCATTTCCGTTGTTAAGAAACACTTCTAGGAAAGATTTCTTTTCCCTTTAAAGTATTTTTACCCCACCCAGCACCCCTATTCGCTCCAAGATCCCGCAAGCTTCTAAATTAAAAAAAAAAAAAGGGGTGTACAATGGAAATGACGCATTTCCGCAGGAAAATTTTTCATTTCCGTTGTTAAGAAGGGCTTCTAGAAGGCAATCAAATATTTTTTTTCCAAATAACCCATTTCAGGTAAACAAAACTTGCCCCGAATTGAACCCGAGCCTCCGGCGTGACACACCGAGATACTGACCACCACTCTACCAGCAGGTCTAACGAAAAGTTTATACATTATCTTCCTGCCGATTAATATTAGTGCCAAGATTATTAAAAATTAGTTGAGGTTCGAAATTGAAGACATCATTAACACAATGTAAAACTGGGCTTCTTTTAGCCCTTGTAATTTCCATCTTCTCTAACAAATCCAGTTTTTTACTCTTTGGACACTCGTGTAGTATCTTTACATTGTTTGGTATAGAAAAATGGTGTCCAGTTGTTAGCAAGTGGTTAGCAAAAGCCGACTTTGTCTCAGTGATATCAGTGTTTTTATATTTATCGAAAAGGCTAAAATGTTCCCGGACCCTAGTGGAAATCCTTCTCCCTGATTGTCCGATATATACAGCAGAACAATCTCCACAGCCCAATGAGTACACCCCTGATTTTGAGAGATGTTCAGTCTTATCTTTGGTCATTACTAGATGTCTCTTAAGTGAGTTTACTGTTTTAAAAGCAATTGAGACATCTAAATGTTTGAAAAACTTCGCCACCTGCATTGAAATATTACCAAAAAATGTTAAACCTTTGAAGCATTTTTTAAGTGTTGGTTTAGAGTGAATAATATTAAAGGAAAGTTTGTATTTATTGAAAAACTTAAAATAAAGTCTATTGATGGAGTGGATAGGAAAACCGTTGTTGAAAGCAATTTGTTTTATAATCTGCGATTCCTGATTGAATTCATTTTTCTATCGGTTGTTCAAAATACCTCTTTCCAGGGAAGCTTTCAATCAGGAATTGCAGATTATAAAACAAATTGCTTTCAACAACGGTTTTCCTATCCACTCCATCAATAGACTTTATTTTAAGTTTTTCAATAAATACAAACTTTCCTTTAATATTATTCACTCTAAACCAACACTTAAAAAATGCTTCAAAGGTTTAACATTTTTTGGTAATATTTCAATGCAGGTGGCGAAGTTTTTCAAACATTTAGATGTCTCAATTGCTTTTAAAACAGTAAACTCACTTAAGAGACATCTAGTAATGACCAAAGATAAGACTGAACATCTCTCAAAATCATGGGTGTACTCATTGGGCTGTGGAGATTGTTCTGCTGTATATATCGGACAATCAGGGAGAAGGATTTCCACTAGGGTCCGGGAACATTTTAGCCTTTTCGATAAATATAAAAACACTGATATCACTGAGACAAAGTCGGCTTTTGCTAACCACTTGCTCACAACTGGACACCATTTTTCTATACCAAACAATGTAAAGATACTACACGAGTGTCCAAAGAGTAAAAAACTGGATTTGTTAGAGAAGATGGAAATTACAAGGGCTAAAAGAAGCCCAGTTTTACATTGTGTTAATGATGTCTTCAATTTCGAACCTCAACTAATTTTTAATAATCTTGGCACTAATATTAATCGGCAGGAAGATAATGTATAAACTTTTCGTTAGACCTGCTGGTAGAGTGGTGGTCAGTATCTCGGTGTGTCACGCCGGAGGCTCGGGTTCAATTCTTGGGTATATCAATAACCTTTTTTTATATTTTTTATTTATATATTTTTTTTTGTCTTTTATTTCATTCAACTTTTATCTGCGCGTGTCAATACCTTAGTTTCTTAACCTCATCTCAGTGTGTATTTTAACATGTGACGTTATAGTTGTTTGATTTGTTCTTGTGATTTTAGTTAATGTCGAAGGTTTGTTTGAATTTTGTATATTTATAGTGATAGTTTTTGATTGTTATATTAATTGTAGGTCTGATGATGCCTGAAAAGGCGAAACACGTGTAACCGCATTATACTCTTTTTGACTGAGACCGAGACTTTGTGTCTTATTTCTAGTTTAGTCATATTTTTGTCTTCCAGCAGAAAGGAAACAAATGAAAATATACTAAAAGATTCTTGGATAATAATGAAAAAGAGCGAACCATGCTTTTTGCTATTTTTTGACTTGCCCAGTGCATTAGTTGAAGATTCGTATAGAATTTTTTTACACCCTATATAAAAGACTCTTTTTTGTGAGCGCATTTTACTTTTTTATTCATCGACTTATCTCTCAAATTTACGAAAGCGTAGAAGGGCCACAATTTCTTTATTTTTATTTTTGTAACAAATTCCGACTTCTAACTCGGAATTCCGACTTCTATCTTGGAATTCCGACTTGTAACTCGGAATTCCGATTTCTATCTCGGAATTCCGACTTCTAGCTCGTAATTCCGACTTCTAACTCGGAATTTCGACTTCTAGTAGTGTTTTCACATAAATGTACCAATTTTTACTTTGGATGCGTTGTCCAGTGACTGTACATTTAATAATTATCCTTGTGATAAAGACATTTATGACTTGTGTAAAATATTAATTGCTGAAAATATCTAGAAATAGTATCGAGTATGATAAAATCTAACCCCTGAAGGTGTAGAAGACAAAGAAATTTTAGTAAATGAGGAAAAAATAAATAAATTATTAAATTCTATCCCTTGTAGAGACACCATGGACGGCAATGTAAGCCAAACTATTTATAGGGTGCTTTTACCAAAACATCCATAAATAATATCAAGTATATTACAAACTTTTATGAGAAGTAGAAGAAGATCCAAAACGGGTAATGCAACTTAATTAATTATAAAAAATGTAAATGACTGGGAATGTTAGTCAAAGAGTCTATAATCAGTAATGAAGCCTACTGTCTTAGATATTTTGTCAGCAAACCACGTATATCAAGGTACACATTTTGATATTTTGGACAAATTAAAAGAAATACCTATTGATTTTGTTGGGTGTGATCAACACAAAAAAAATTTACAACTACAATCATTGATCACCTCATGTCAGTAGAATGCGCTTTATTTGTAAAGAGTTTTACTGAATAGATAAAGCTAAAAGAAAGAAAATAAGGTGCGTAAAGAATATAGAATTCTATATTCCAGATATTGAGTTTCTAAACGGTTTTTGTTAACGATCCTCTTGTTGTTATGTTAGAATGGTGAATTATTTGGGATTAGGATCCAGTAAAAAAAAATTGTTTTTTTTTTAATTGTCGACGTTCCGCAACTTTATTGTTGCATCCTCAGGATATGCATAGATTTTATATCCTGCATGAATCCATATTATCAGTCTGCTTACTCAATTGGTCAGCAGATATTTTCCAGATATTAAATTTCTAAATGGCACTGTGACAATGTACTGAACTAAATTCAGGAATGGGACACCCTTCACTGTTCCTAATAAATAGAAAAAACAAAACAAGGAGAGGAAAGTTCCGGGTAAAGGTAATTTACCTATTTTTTAAATTTATTATGAAGAAAGAAATCTGCAGCCAGAAGCTTAACCATTATTTTTGAACAATCCTGTAGAATAAGTATTAATGGTTAGACAGGTGTTTGTATGAACGCGTGAGAAATACACGAGATTAAGTGCCACTCTGCGGTCCAATTTAAAAAGTCCACTCCGACTTTTCCCTGTTTTCTTAATTACGTTTGCCCTGCTTTTTTTATGCAACAGTTTTAAATTTATTCACCGTGGATTCCCAGCTCGCACTGTTAAGGCCAGTAAATAAATTCAGATTAAAATACACTTTGTGTCTCTGTTTTGCGCTGAAAACAAAAAAAATGTATCTTCTCTGAGCCGCCGCGTAAATAATCCTGCAAAAAGCCATTGGCGGTGCCAAAAAGAAGTTAAAAAAAATCTACATATCAATTAATAAAATACTAAAACTAGAGTTTTCGTATTTTATATATTTATATATAGGATTATGCGTATGAATGAACGAATGGACGAATTACTAATACTAATATTTTATCTACACTATTCATTCATTTTTATTTAATACGTTCAATGTTTGAAAATATATTAAAAACAAAAGGTTCTATTCAGACGAATGGTTCGTCGAGGTCAAACCCTACTTGATAACCCGCTCAAAAGACGTAAACGCCGCGAAGCAAAACGAACGGATGAACCGCACCCTGCACATTATTAAGCCTTCTGCTCGCTATTCATCCATTCCTCCATTTTTTCATTCAATACAACTTATAAGATTTTGTCTTAATCGAGTACCTAGTATTTAGTTGGATATCCATTGACCTCAATTACTTTAAACACCTCCTAGGCATGGACTGTATTAGAGGTCTACAAGTCTCTAGTGGAATACTGGTCAAATCTTCTATAATCCAAAGATTTTCTATTGGGTTAAGATCTGGACTACAAGATGACCATTGTAAAACATCTAAACGATTATCCTGAAGCCATGCATATGGTTGCATCACGTTTTCCAGTATGTTAATTTCGTACAGGATATGGAATTTATATGTTTCCTGAGGATGCAACAATAAAATAGCGAAACGTCGATAGTTTGAAAAAATCGGTGGTTTTTTACTGGATCTCAACCCCAAATAATACACCACTCTAACATAACAACAAGAGGATCGTTAACGAAAACCATTTAGACACTTAATATCTGGGAAATATCTGCCGGCCAACGGAGTAGGTAAAGACTGATAATATGGGTTTCATACGGGATATAGAATCTGTGTTCTGAGGATGCAACAATAAACTTGGGAAACATCGACAATTTAAAAAAAGACTTGCTTTTTTACTGGATCTTAACCCCAAATAATACACCGCTCTAACAATTTTTTTTTAACATGGTACTAGGTCGTCCTCATATAACCCTTAATTTTTGGTCAAAATTTGGAGTCCATCGGGTAAGTAGCATTTAATCTATGTTGCGAACTAATAGACAGACAGACAGACCGACAAACGAAACGACAGAATTGATAAAACATGTTTTATACAACCATCTATAGAGCAATATCTAATAGGCATATTGACTCATATTTGTCAAGGAAATAAAAAATTTTTTGTCTCACTATATAGTACAATAACAAAGTGGCGCGACCAACTGTGTATGTGCCGGAGACCCGACCGTTACCTAAAATGTACCAGCCGGGACGGAACGCGAGGAATAGGTAAATCGAGTCACGTGTTCAAGTGCTGCAACTTATATTTTTATTCAGTAAAGTTTGGTCAAATGGGAAAGTTGTAGGCCATTCTTCCTAACTACTTACCCTATTGACTTCAAATGTTGACTAAAAATTAAGGGTCATATGGGGATGACCTGGTAATATTTTGGTAAAAATCCAGTATGGCGGAACAATGTTAAAAAAATTTTGTTACATTGGTTTATTATTTGGTTTTTTTTTTTAAATTGTCGACGTTTCCTTTTTTTTTCTAACCATATATAAATATGTTGTTAATTATTTTCCTTTGCATAGGTTAACTCATTGAGAAGTAAAACTAATTCATATCGACGTTTCGCTCATTATATTGAGCTTTCTCAAGATATTTATTTTCTACGATCAAAACATGTATAGTTAATATTTAAATTCTAAAATGGTTCGAAACATTACTGAAAAAACATCACTCAAAAAAAATTACATTTAAAACAAACAATGACCATAAAAATAAAAATATTTTCTATACAAAATTGATATTATACATAGTAGGTACCTTGGAAACATGTCAGTTTTACGAGTGTTTTGCGATAACAATAATTTCGACAGTCTGGAAATCTAGTATAAAAAAACGAGACATTTTTTCTTTTTTTTTTATATTTACTTTTTATTGCTATACCGAGTTTGGGTTTATGCTACTACTGAAATGTAAAGGGTTTTTTGTAAGGATTCGTTTATTTATATTTAGATTAATTTACTTAGATATCAGATTATGATTAAGTTTTACTTCTCAATGAGTGCAATGCCCAAGTAAATAATTATAACAATATATATATATATATATATATATATATATATATATATATATATATATATATATATATATATATATATATATATATATATATATATATATATATATATATATATATATATATATAATTTTAATCCGGCATGAAACCCATTTTATCAGTATTTACTTACTTCATTGGTCCGCAGATATTTTTCAGATATTAAGTTTCTGAATGGCATATTTTTCAGATATTAAACTTTTTCACAGTTCCTAACAAATGAAACAAAACGAGGGAAGTTCCGGGTAAAGAAAATTTACCGATTTTTTTTTAAATTTATTTTCAAAAAAGAAATCCGCAGCCAAAGCCTAACCATTACTTTTGAACAACCCTGTAGAATAAGTATTTATCGTTTGACAGGTGTTTGTATGAACGCATGAGAAATAACGAGATTAAGTGCCACTCTACGGTCCAATTTTTCCCTGTTTTCTTAATTACATTTGACCTGCTTTTTTATGCAACAGTTTTAAATTTATTCCCCGTGGATTCCCAGCTCGCACTGTTAAGGCCAGTAAATAAATTCAGATTAAAATACACTTTGTGTCTCTGTTTTGCGCTGAAAACAAAAAAATGTAACTTCTCTGAGCCGCCTAAATAATTCCCCAAAAATCCATTGGCGGTGCAAAAATAAGTTGAAATAAAAAAAAAATTCATACAAATTAATGAAATACGAAAACTAAGTTTTAAAAAATATTGGCAGTGCCCTATTTTGTGATTTTTGATTGAAATGAAAAGACTCGTTAGAAATACAACAATGCCCAAAACCCTTCGCACTAAACACACAAATGAACGAATGGACGAATCAGTGAACAGTGAGTAGCGAGCTTACGCTTAACACAAGTGATCCACGGGAATGATTACAGGTAAAGCTTAATATAGTCAAAAAATACCGGCTTTAGGCTTAAGTGAAAAGATAATAATCAGTAATTTGTTGAATTATATCAAAAGAGATGAAAACTAACGAATTTTAAAGGAAGAAAAGGAACGAAGAGTTACTGCGCCAAAGACAAAACCAGGTAAAATGAAACTCGAGCTGACAGAAGTTATAAAAAATTCTCTGCTTTCATTTGCAAAAAATCCTAACTGTGGACTTAATTCTATAATCTGTTTCAGAAATGTGTAGAGGAATAGAACCTTATTAGGTATGCAAAAGGACTACAGGGTGACCCACTAATAATTTATACCACTTCCATAGTTTGGCATTGCTCCCATTGCAAAATTCTTTCTTTTCATCAAGTGCAGGTAGTACCACCCGGTTTTGGGTCAATCTATGCGTTTTGCCTATTGTTATCCATTCATAAACACTGAAAATGAGACGCCAAATGTGTGGGGTTGGATACTTACAGAAAGAATTTAAATTTAAGGAAATTTTATTTTAACAAAATAAAAATTAAATATAATATGTACATAATATATTTATAGATAAAATAATTAATATTATATACTATTATACAACAATTATCAATTTGTCAAGATCCTACATTTTCTCGTCCTGTTTAACCACGTGCTGGACTGCTTTTCGGCAGTTTTCGTGTCACTTACTTAATGGCTTGACCAAACAGTACCTTTCATCTTTCATTTTAAATGTCGTGTCTTGCCTTCGTACAAATCCTTTCATTTACGCCCATATAAGTTCTATAGGATTTAGTTTGCAATGATAGAGTGGTAAGCGCAGCACAGTTACATTATATTTTTCGGCTATATCTTCCACGGCATATTTCATAAAACGATTTTTGTATAAATTTACTAGTAGTTCTTTCTTTATCAAACTGGGTTCAAACTCAATACCTTTGGTAGTTAGCTAGTCGATAATTTCTTGTTTTCTCCAAGGTCAGGTTGGTGTCTTCTCTTCGCGCTGTGAACGATAGCTTGCGTTATCCACTTAGTCTGCCACCTTTCTCTCCAGCAATAATTTAAAAACGTCGTACTTTTTACTTTTTTAACCATATATCTAGCTACAAACAAACTAATTTTAAGAATTTTTCCAATACAAATGTAAATTCATATTTAAACTTCGTTTCCCAAAACATATCAGATATGCAGTACAGATATTTTTCATTAAAACCAATTTGGTCTAGTCAACTTATTGACGGGCAACTTCCACCGAAAAGCTATCGGGATAATAAAGAAGCTTTAGGCCCACCTCGAAATATTCTTAAATCTAATCTGAGTGGGTTACAAAATATTCTAGGAACCTCACTATAATGATGAACTGGCGAAATCGGCCGAACCAAAATTTGTCGAATAATTTTTAAATTGCAATTTTTTCTAGGGGTTCGCGAGACCGAGACTGAATCAGTCTCGGTCTCGGTCTCGGAAAATGTTTACCTAGAGAGACCTACTTAGTCTCGGTATCGGTCTCGAAAGTCTCGGTGGTCTCGAAAACAAAATTTTAAAAATAATAATTGTTCGCCGAGATGTTATTTCGACAAAAGTACATGGAAGCCTACGTTCGAAACCCAGAGTTTTTCCAATTTTAAAAATTTTAATGCAAAAAAACCCAATGTGTGAACATTTCAGTAAAGTAGAAAAAATGTAGGTATATTTATATAAAAAATTATTCCAAAAATCTATAATTCGAAATGATGTTGCCAACAGATGGAATCAGTAAATGAAGATATATGGACAATAGTAGGTGTATCAAAATAAATATCACATATCCCTTGTTCTTTGGATATCAACAGAAAGGCCACACATCACTGAGTTACTTAAATAACCATCCACAGAACAATAATTATTTTACCTTTCGAAAGATATACAAATGGAATAAGATATATTAAACACAAAATAAGGACACACTGTATAATGCTGCCGAACTCATGCAAGCAACGTGCTGGACATTCTAGGGACAGACGTTATAATTCAATAGGTAGAAAACGATCGATGGCCAAGTAAAACACTCTTAGGTATGCTGTGAACTTTGTTATTTTGAACCAAATTTTTATTACTTTGATGCGTATTTACTTTCTTAACAAGGACCGTTCTTAGGGGTCTGCACGTTGTGCTTGCACAAAGGCGGCTATGGTTCATAATACTACTTGTGAATCAATTATTTTTGTTCTTTGGTAAATTAACTATAAATTTTAAAAGTGGAGTAGATTTTAAAAGTAAATTTATTTATTAAACAAATATCTACTTGTTCAATTTTTCGCCTGAAAGATCAATCTATAGCCTTTTTTGAGAAAATGTGCAGGGATAAATACTATATTGTGTTTGCTAAATCACCAATGATATCAAATTCCTCAAGGGATGATAACTATGACATCGATTATACATCACTATTTGAAAAAAGAAGTGATTCCGAAAACTGGAGAAAAGAAATAATAGAATATTTGCAATTAAAGTGTGCCCCAAAGGGTACAGACATTTTAGAATGGTGGAAAGCACACGATAAACAATTTCCAAATTTAGCGAAAATGGCAAAAGATCTTTTGTCTATACAGGCGACCGGCGACCTCTGTAGCAGCGTTTATTTTCACCTCTGTAAATGAAACTTCAAAGAAATGCTTATTATGTATTATTTTATAAAAGTAACTTGAAAAATGAAATTATAAAATATTAGTTTAAATTTTCTGTAATATTTTTAGGTTTATTATATAGGGTTAAAATTAAAAATACTTATAATGTATGTTTAGAAATTTAAATTTTTACTTTGTTATTAGAACAGTTCGTTATTTTTTAAGCGTAATAGTTATTGATAATCTATTTAAAATCCTAAGCCAAATTCTACTTTGTGTCTTGTTTGTTGAAAATCTTTTCCGTATGTATATGTATTATTTTTATTATACACAGAGTTAAATTTTTATATCGTCCATTATTTTCAAATACAAACAAAATCAATACAAAAATATTGTTCTATAAAACACGTACCTTCTTTAATTAACAAGCCATCGAAGCGATTAAAGAAGAAAATGTTAAGAAAAATATTCAGATATTTTTTAACAATTTTTTTGTTTATTTTAAGTCGGAGAATTTTTTAAACAAAAATCACCACAATTACTTCGTCTGTTGGAGACTTTACCGTATCTATACTATATATAAGAATATGATATTGAAATGTTTTTAGTTGTTACAGTCTATTAGTTATTAATTATTGAACCAAAAACTAAACATTTTTGGATTTTAGTTACTTTCAATATTTAAACATAAAAAGCGATTATAAATTTATAAAGATCACAATATCAAAATCCTATATAGTATAGTTGTGATAAAGGGTTTATCTTTGAGAAAAGGGTAGCAGTTTACGGTTTTCGACATGTGAAGTGGAATTCCGCTACTAGAATTTCTAAATTTGGGAAATTTTCTTTTTATGGTTATTTATATCGTTTTTTAAATGACTATTTCACTAGTATCATTGTTATAAAAACATATACAATGCTAGTATAATATAATTGAATATAGAAAAATTATTTTTTGCATCATTAATTTGCCCCCAAACATATTTATTGAATTATTTTGTCAAAACAAATAATTTACGAACATAGTTATTTTGCTACTTCACTTTGAGATCGAGACTGAGAGTCTCGATATGTAAGTCTCGTTATCGGTTTCGGTCTCGAACACCAAGTCTCGGTCTCGAAATACTTTTCAAGTCTCGGTCTCGTTTCGAGACCGAGACTAGTCTCGTGGTCTCGCGAACCCCTAATTTTTTCAGACGAAATTTTAACACTGAAAAACCTAATTTTGTATTCGGCGAATTACATTCAAATGAATATTTCAAATATATAGAAAACCTCTTTGATCAAATGCTTGACGGTTATTTCGACCGCCAAAATTCTCATGAGTCCTTTAAAAGGGAAAACCCAAATTATTAGCAAACTTTTCAAGAACATGACACACAAAAGCAGACCTATAATAAACTTAACTTAGAACAATCCACAACATTTTCAGGACACAGGCCCGAATGACCGCAAATTTTGATAGAACTAAATACTTTGTCAAAAAATGACCATGCAAATTAACAAACCAAAAATAAAACTATTAATCGAAACATGAAATACGTGCTCTATTTTAAAACCGTCGACTGCACTTTTTTCCACCAAATGTAACAACTAATTGTCTTTGCTTTGATTTTCCAATATTTGACATTTTGAAACGTGCATTTCAAGTGTTCTAAAAGTTTCCGAACATATAATTTAATTGAAATGGCGCGTTCATTAGAAGATTAATCCAATAAGTAGTTTTTTTCAGACTGATTTTTTAAGTATTTTATTAGGCTGCCATTTTGTTTTGCTATCTTATATTCATACCAAAATGTTACCAGTTCTTTCCTATCAAACAATTGATTTCCGGGTAAAATTTGAGGTAAAATGTATAATTAGTTTTTAAGTAGGCCGCCATCTTGCTCCGGCACATCCGATTTTTACCAAAATAATACCAGGTCGTCACCATATGACCTTCAATTTTTGAATACAATTTGAAGCCATTGTGATAAACAGTGACAGACGGGTCGACGGAAATTAATAAAACATATTTGTTGGCACCTAACGATGCTAAAACCTGAGAAGGTGTTTTTTTCACGATTACAAACACTTTCTTTGGCTGCCATTTTTTTCCTCCATCTTGAGTTAGTACCACAATTTTTATAGTTCATTTCTATACCAGAGTTACTTAGCATACAATTTAAAACCAGTCCATTAAGTGGTTTTTCAGACTGAATTTTTAAATATTTAATTAACCCGCTCTCTTGGATTCCTACCAACATTTTACCAGTTGATTCTTCCATAATAAGTTTACTTATGTGCAAAATTTGAGATAAATTGGATCTGTAGTTTTTTAGTAATAATTTTTTTAACAACTTTTCATTAGGCCGCCATTTTGTTTTGCCACATTTGATCTAACCAAAATCTAACCAGGTCATTCCCATATAACCCTTAATTTTTGACTAAAATTTGAAGTAACTGTGATTAGTAGTTTTTAACCCGAGAATAGTCGCGCGATTTTCATGACTTAATTCTCTCAGACCGGCACTTTTAATTAGGGAAATTTTTAACTTTTGCTTAAAATATCTTCACACAAAAGACTTTTTATAGGGAAAATTAAAACACTGGCATTTTCTTTTATAACATTTTGTATTTTTTTTAATATTGTGACATAATAAAAAAAAGCAAAATATATTTATAAACCAAAACTTTGAACAACACGTACTTATAATTTAAAGTAGCATAATAGTTTAATAATTTATAGACCTATTTTGTATAAACAAAAAGAAACCGATTAAATATTTGGAAAGTTAATTTCCTTACATGATCTGCATACAGCTGTAATGTGTTCCAAACACATGAACGTATTACACCGAAAGCAGCAAAACCTGGTTTTGCGATTTTTTTCTCTTGTCTTATTCCACAAATTTCTGTTAGCTGGTTGGAAGACAAGATATCTTTGCTCGGACTTCCAGATGTGGTCTATTCAAACCATTTGCTAAGTCTCGTAACAAATTTCGACGAAGTTGTGATGAGCCCGGATTATTTGTAATGTATATTACTTGGGAATTACAGGCTTTTTTTGTTCTCCTCTGCTTTCATCGATTTTATCGAAACGATGTAATGTTGATAATAATAGTACATTCTTTCCAGGTTTAGGGATATACGATACCACGGTACATGTGTCGCTGAATCCAAACATTGATGTACATTCTAGACGTAGACTTGGTTTGGTGAATTCCAGAGGAAGCCCTCTCTTGTTTTTCCTGATTGTATCGATGATAGTAAGCTTATATTCGTGCAAAAGCCTGTGGTCAGGTTTCTACCGGAATTTTGTATCTTTTCGCATAGCCTGTATACTACACCTGATGGAGAGTTTCACACGTTATAGGGACCATCAGATTGTTTCCCTACATAAACTTCTAGCTTACTGATATACAACATTTTTGCGTCGGATAATGCAAAAATTTTAATACCGTATTTGTTTGGTTTTGACTGTAAGTACATTCTAAAATTGCATTTACCTCGAAAACCAGGGAGCATTTCGTCAATCGTAACAAACTCGGACAATATATAACCAGTCTCACAATTTCGAACAAAAGTATCAAACATGTCACGATGGCAGCTAGCTTATCAGTTTCTCGACGGATTTCACGTGTGGCCTGTGAGATGAAATATTTCTACTCCATAACCATTAGTAACGCACAATATTGGTTATGATCTCATCCTTGAAAAAGTACCCCATATATTCAGAATCACTGATGTTCTCCTCGCTTTCACTATTATCATCTTAAGGCTCTACATGATCTTCTTTATTATCAGACTCGTCGTCTGCGTTTGGCTCTACACAAGATACAGGCATATTTGTACTTTGTTGCTGCTGCTCTTTTTGCGTTTCCAACATCCATAATTTCTGTAAATGTTCCTGATCTTTTTCATATGACCATATGTTCTAAGAAAGTGAACAAAAAAAGGATAATTATTTGATTTACAAAGTCCTATGGAAATTTTCAATCTAAGAAAGTGAACAAAAAAGGATAATTATTTGATTTACTAAGTAAAACTAAGTAATACTTACAAAGATTAGTCGCGACGGTCTGGAACACCGAGTGCTAGTTTGGTTTCGCTGGTCTCATACACCGTTAGGGACGATAACTTGTGACATGCCGTTCCTGCCACGCACAAATTGATACTAATTATCCAGCAGCCTGTTACAAGCAGATACTTATTACGCTAGACGCAGGCGCCATCTAGTAAGAAATATACCAACATTTTTCGATAGCCCGGTCTGAGAGACTGGGGCGCGACTATTGGAGGGTTAAGTTATGCCGCGAAATGGCAAACAGACAGACAAAACGATATATGGACCAACGAAATTGATAAAACATATGTTTGGCAAGCTAAACAATCACGATATGTAAAACTTGAGAGGGTAATTTTTTCACGATTACAAACATTCTATTTGGCCGCCACTTTGTTCCGCCATCTTGAATTAGAACTACAATTTCACTAGTTCATGTCTATACCACAGTTATTTATAGCACACAATTTGAAATCAGTCCATAAATTATTTTTTTTATTCTGAATTTTTAAATATTTTATTAAGCAGCTATTTTGTTCCGCCATCTTGGGCCGACATTTTGTTTTGTTAATTGGATTTTTACTAAAATATTACCAGGTCATCCCCATATGACCCTTAATTTTGGACCAAAATTTTAAGTCAATCGAGTAAGTAAGTTTTTTAGTTATGCCGCGAATAGAGAAACCGACAGACAGACAGAGACTGACAGACAGATAGACAAACCGACGGAATTGAGAAAACTGGTTTTTCGGCATTAGGGACCCTGAAACGTGAAGATCTGGAAAAATCTCAGAGGATGATTTTTTACGAATACAATTTGCCCTTTAATCGCTTCCCTTGTACAGAAATCCGCTATACGGATTGCACATTTTATGAATCCATATATTTGTTTGATAATAGATAAAATAAATGTAAAAAAATATTTATTTAGAAACTTTTTATTTTTAAACTATTGAACTGAAAAGTAAAAAATATTTAAACTTACATAAACACGTATGACCCCATGTGCCCCTTAATTTTTAACCGAAATTTGAAGTTAATCGGGTAAGTAGTTTTTTAGCTATGCCTTGAACAAACAGACCGACAGACAGGCCGACTGAATTAAGGAAACATGTTTTCCGGCATTTGGGGACTTTGAAACAAACGTAAAGATGGTAGGGTGATTTTTTTATGATTATAATACTTCCCTTTTACGAGGGAAGTAAAAACCGTATGGTAAACACTTGTGTATTTACCATTTCTTTTCACCATTTTCAGTGAAAAAAATTAAAAACATCTATTAATACTATAAAAATTGTTAAGATTATAAAATAAGTACAAAACTATTACACACATAGAATACGTTTGTATTTAAAACTTAAAGGTGGCTTTTAGGTTTAACCATGTAAGTTGTAATGTATAAGACTAAATATAAAAAATCAGGGAAAAGTTATTTCAATAACGGGGATATATAAGCCACCATCGGTTCCCACTGACCAATTTAATATTGACTTGACGTATTATCTAACAAATAAAGCGAACAACGATACTGAAATTTTAGTTGGTGATATAAATATTAATCTTTTTGATGTGTCTCGGGACACACAAATGTATCTTAATATATTATATGAAAAGGGATTTATCTCTTTAATTAATACATACACCAGAGTAGAAAGTAATTCAAAAACGTGCATTGACCATATATTTATAAAAAGTAATAGCATAGATAAAAAATCTTTATTACCTTTCGTATTACAGTCCAAAATTACTGATCATTATCCAACTCTATTAAGATTTGCTTTACAAAACCAACCAAAAAATCCCTCTATTAAAGTAAAAAAAATTGTTAATTATATGAAACTTAATAAAATTTTGGCAGAATCAAATTTCAATGAACTCTACTTATCTGACAACGTAGATTATGTGTGCGATTCGTTTGTTAAAGTCTTCAGTATGGCTATAGAAAAATCAACAATTACAAAAAATATAAAAAGTCAAGGAAAAAAGCCATGGATTACTTCAGGATTACTAGAGTCTATTAGAATTAGAGATAAAATATACCAAAAATATAAAAAAACACAAGAGGAGCAGCTATTGCATCAATATAAATTTTATAGAAATAAGATTAACAAACTTATAACGGATTTAAAAAAAAGATATTTTAAAAATATTATTAATTCGAATCAAAATAATCCAAAAAAGTTGTGGGAAAGTATAAATGAGTATTCAAACATGCATAAAACAAAAACGCTAAATAAGATTACAGAACTTTTAAATGAAAATAATATTATCGAAACCCAGTTAAACAAAATAGTACACATTTTTAATACTTATTTTACAACAATCGGATCAAAACTGGCATCCGATATATTAAATAACAGAAAAAATAATCTTAAAAAAACAAAAATTGAAACTAATTTAAGTTCTTTATTTTTATCACATGTTTCGGCTGAAGAAGTTATTAAAATTATATAAATATATATCTCCTTGTGGACAAAATAACTACAAGCCTAGATGAAAAAAAACCTTGTGCTGCCGTATTTGTGGATTTGGCAAAGGCTTTTGATACTGTCAGTCATCGGGAGCTTTTAAGTAAACTATATTCTATGGGTATACGTGGACCAGCACACTCCCTACTGAATAGTTATCTCACTGACAGACAACAAATGGTGCAAATTAATGACGTCACTAGTGACCCTATGAATGTTGTTTACGGAATACCACAAGGAACAGTCCTGGGTCCCTTATTGTTTTTGGCTTACATCAATGACCTATTTTCTCTTGGATGTTCCGGAAAAATTATTTCGTTTGCTGATGACACTGTTCTTTTCGTGGAAGGTCCTACCTGGGAACATGTAGAACAGGGCATAATAACTGATATGAAACTTATTACAGAATGGTTTGATCAAAATTTATTAACCGTTAACCTAAAAAAAACCGTGTATTTACCTTTTTCACTTCACAGCGATAAACAGCCAGTTAATAAAACACTAAATATTCCCCTAACATCTAGACAAAATACAATAGTGTGGCAATTAGACAGCAAAACTAATACAAAATATTTGGGAATATCACTCGATTCAAACCTAAAGTGGGATAAACACGTTCAGAACTTAACAAAAAAACTTAGATCCCTACTATATTTATTTAAACATCTTAAACCTATATTAAGCAATGCCGATTTAAGATCAATCTATTATGCACTTGTACAATCCCATTTAACTTATGGTATCGTAGCATGGGGGGGTGCTTTTGAAAACACCTTAAATTCCTTAGAGATAGTACAAAAAAGAATTATAAAATTAATATATAATCTTCCACTTCGATTTCCTACACATGAACTCTTTAACACATCTAAGTTATTTAAGATTAGGTATTTGTTTTATAAAGCCTCGGTACTTCAAGTCTTAAGTCAAATAAACATCACTCAGAATATTGAGAACCAGGGGCGAATGACACGTTTTCGTCGGGATGAAAACATCGTGTTGCCCAGAGTTAATACGGTGAGAAAACAACGCTCTTTTCCTATTGTTGGTTATAAGATTTACAATTTGTTACCTATTGACCTAAAAAGAAAAGGCAAGCAGGCTAATTTTAAGAAGCTGTTATCTAAATGGTTATTGCAAGCTTCCATTATAATAATTTAGCAAACATTATTTTTTTTTGCTTGTTTCATGATATTTTGTTATTTTATATACTATTTTTGTATAAACAAACGGTATATTTCTTTAATTTTATGAACACAGATAGTACATATTAGTAATAGTAACAGAGATGTGCTCAAAATGCAGACAAACCCTTTTTCATTGGCTTTACGCAATTTTTGGCATCCAATCTTTTAATTTTTTTTTTTTTTTTTTTGTATTATGTTATAAGGTTTTTTTTTTTTCTTCTCTTTTCTTCTTCTTGTTCTTCCTCAATATTTATTTTAAGATTATGAATATGTTTTTTTTTTATTATTATTTATGTATATTGAAAAATAAATATTGTTTATTATTATTATTATTATTATTATGTCCTCCTACATACAAAATTATTCCTGATAATGAGAATTGAGATATATTAAAATAATTTTACTAATTATATCAGATAGTTGATTTTAGTTTTACGAAATTAATTTAGAATGTATTACAGTTTCATTTTATTTTTTAAACCAAATTAAGTAAAAATTGTCCATAAATACTCATTTGTAACTTTTCTGTTGGAATAGAGTCGTATTGATCCTCAAAGTTGTACAAACCACTTTTTAATTTTTGTTTCTAAATGATTCTGATGAGTCAGAATAGTCGCAAAATGAACTTTTTCAACAGCAATATGCTCATCAAGATCTAATTGGTTTTTGATTACATTTTCTTCTATTAAATCTACACGACTGCATTTTTCTATTGCATTTTTGGTTTGAATGGAAACTTGAAGTAAGGTTTCGTTTATATAATGATAATGTTCATATTCCTTGATCTCTAGATGTTTTACTGCTTCATTAGTATTGAGTAGATCAGCATCTACTTTTGTTGTAAGCTGGTTAATGTTGAGTTTAATACCTTCTACGGTTTGCCAGAATGTATCATGTAATTCTTTTAGACTATGTTGATATTCCTTCTCCATCTGCTCAGTTTTGTTTGTAAGTTGACCGAAGTTCTCTTGTAATTTAAAACGCAGTTCATCTATGGCGGCATTACTGAATTTCGTTTGATTTTTTAGAAGTTCTAACGTATTTCTTATCTCCAGCCACGTCTTGTCCTCCTGAGACTTTGTAACGTCCAACGTTGCAATTCGTTTGGCTAAATTATCACTGTCGATTCTTTGCGCTGATAAACTACTTGTTACTTCAGCTCTTGCATCTCCAATTTCTTCTTGCAGTTTAAAAATAGTGGCATTTTGTTTTCTTTGGCTATTGCTGATCTCACTCCTCATATCTCTTACTTGCTCGTCAAGCTTTAAGGCGAATTTGGTGTCCTCCTCTTGCTTGGCTTTCAGCTTATTCGACAAATCATCGAGCCTGTTGTTCAGGTTCTTTGCGTCAGCTTGTTGCATTTCTTTAATCTCTTTTATAGAATCATGTAACTGGTGTATTTTTTCTGCGATATTATCATTGTTACTTTTCGATTCTTTAAATTCATTTATACCTGTATAACGGGAAATCCATTGCAAAAAAGGGATAATGTTGAGAACCATATCATTACGGGAACAACTGGGAGTGTCTGTGATACAGTTGGGGGTGTTGGTTTGAAATCCTATTATCCTCCCATTGTGGCTAACAGAATTTCCGAGTAAATTGAGGTGGGTGGAGGCAGTCCATTGTACACAAAATTCTTGGCTTTTGAAAAACTGTTCTCCGAAAAGTAAATGGCACGTATCCTGATTTCGGATGTATATCTCTGTCATTTTTAAATTGGTGTTTGAGGAAATTATCCAACCGGTAATAAGAGCCGGACTACCCTCGGATAATCTACTGTCTTTATTAATAAATTTTCCTGGATACACTGTTTTAGTAAGTGTTGCTGGTTTGGATAATTTTACTAAAGCTATGTTGTTTATGTAGCGATGTTTGCTTAATTTAGCGAAATCATCGTGGATAATAACTTTATCGGAAGAGTAAATTTGACCATCTGGTTCAGCATGATTAGCAGCGAAGTAGGGGTACATTCGAAATCCTAGGAAAACTGTCACCGTAGAACTCCTAAAATAAAACAGAGATTAAATAATGATATGTTTAAATCTATAAAATGCATTTAATTATTTTTAATAAAAATATATACAGAGTGGTATATATCATTTCTGCATATTTATCGCAAAAAAATATAAGGTCGCCAGAGTGGTGGATAGCTCACCAAAAATGTGCACACTGACTTAAAATTTTGTTAGATTTACATAGATTTAAGACCATTTATATAAATCATTATGAGAGTAATCTAATTTGATAGATTTAATTTAATATAAGTTTTTCTATACTGATTTCAGATGCTAATTTCATTTTATTTTCAGGTTTTAGCACATTTATTTATCTTTCTACTAAATTAGGGTTCTAAATTTCTACATTCATAAAGTAACGACATCCCACTGGCTTGCAAATTATCATTTAAACACAATCATTAAGAAAAAATATATAACACAATTTATACAGGGTGTTTCCTAACTTCGATATATAACTCCAGGAGGTGATTCCTTGGGTCATTTTAAGAAAAAATGTTTCTATAAACGTGTGTCCGGAGTTGTCTGGATTCTGAGATACGTGTGTTAAAGTTAAGAAAAAATCGTCTTTTTTTTATAAATATCGTAAGTATTCTTAAGCCGATTTGGTTGAAATTTAGAAATGTTATTTGTAGTACTAAGGCGCTAATTTAATTAAGACATATTAGGATTTAAGCTCATTTTTGTTTCCTCCAAGGTGTACACTAATTTATAAAAATTATCCCCGCTCACCAAATATCTCATATTATATAATGATAATAGTCTGTATCTTGGAAACAGCATTGTAAGATTTTATTATTTGTTTGTAGATTGGGGAACTTTTATCGAATTGACGTTAATGCATGTTATCATGTTATATATATATATATATATATATATATATATATATATATATATATATATATATATATATATATATATATATATATATATATATATATATATATATATATATATATATATATATATATATATATATATATATATATACAGTGTGTATCAGCCAAATGGAATAAATTCGATAATAAATAAATGGAGGCGTGTTCGGAAAAACGCATGGACCCGTCGATTGGTATTTTTAGTTGCTCATTTTCTCCAATAAAAACTTTTTATACAGGGTGTGTCCTGTAACAGTGGTCAATGCCAACTTTCTTATTTCAAATGCAATACCCCGGATATTATTTAATTTTGGGATTCTTTAGGAGATTCTAAACATATTTTATGTTCAATGTCCTATACCTATCTTCAACTATTTCGGCAATATTAAGTGTTTTCAAATTTATTGCAAAAATTAAGATTAAAAAAATAAAATTATTTATTTCTTCATAATGTATAAACAAAAGTAAAAAGTTAATTTAGGAACTGTTGAATATGCTCGCCGCGAACGTCTTGGCAAATTCCTAATCTTAAATAAAAATTTCTTCTAACGTTATTTAGCATCTCAGGCGTGACCGATCTAATCGCAAGCGTTATTCGTCTTCTTAAGTCAGCTAAGTCGAGGGGTTTAGTTTTGTATACAACATTTTTAATATGTCCCCATAAGAAAAAGTCTAATGGCGTCAGATCAGGGGATCGCGCTGGCCATTCTATCGATCCTCGTCTCCCTATCCACCGATTTGGAAATATTCCGTTGAGGTACTGCCGGACATTAATTTGGTAATGGGGCGGTGCTCCATCTTGCTGAAACCATATCATATTCGCTGGAACTTGTGGGTTTGCTGGATCCGGATACAAATTTGTCAAAGTTGGCACGACATTATTTTGGAGCAGTGCTAAATAATTATTGCCATTCAAATTGCCGTCAATGAAAAAGGGGCCTATGATATGATCCCTAACAATTCCTGCCCAAACATTAACCTTTTCAGGATATTGAGTATGTTCTTCGCTGATCCAGTGAGGATTTTCCCTAGACCAATAGCGGCAATTTTGACGATTTACATGACCGTGAAGTGTAAAGGTGCACTCATCCGAAAACAAAACATGTTCTAATTGAATAACATTGTTATCTAACATAGCCATCATTTGTTCACAAAAATAAGTTCTCCTATCATAATCGTCTTCCATGAGCTCCTGAGTTGGTATCACTTTATAGGGATGCATTTTATTTTCTTTTAATGTTCGAATAATCGACGAATGGCTAATATCGAACATTGCGGCGGCTTGTCGACTAGAAATATGTGGGTTTTCCTCAAACTCAAGCATAATATCCAATTTAGTATCATCATTTATTGAATTGGCAGCTGCTTTTTTTATCTGCCTCACATGTCCAAGCTCGCGAAACTGCTTTTCTATTTTACTAATTGTCCCTTGGGATATATGCGGCAAATTTGGAAATTTTTCATGAAATAAGCGAGCAACTTCCACTTGTGTTCGTGTGTTATCTCCATAACCAATCATTTGTAGAACTGTTATTTTATGCATTTCTGTTAAATGAACCATTTTTCTGATATTAGGTATTATGCAGTTAACGAAATTCAAAAGACTATGACACTGACACTGACAACTACTGTCTTGCAAAGAGAAAGGCCAGGCATTTTACACAAAAGTAAACAAAACTTAAAAGTAAACAAAACTGGCTCTTTTTGTTCCATATCAATAAAAAGGAACGCTAAAATGGTTTTTGCTTACATTCTTAATATGAAGACCTAAATGGTAAATAAGTATTGAGTGTGTTGTAGCGAATTTTTGTAATCAAATAAATAGTTCAGTAACCAGAGCCACTTTCATGAATAATAATAAATTCGAAATAAATAAAATAAAAATAAATTTGAAAACACTTAATATTGCCGAAATAGTTGAAGACAGGTATAGGACATTGAACATAAAATATGTTTAGAATCTCCTAAAGAATCCAAAAATTAAATAATATCCGGGGTGTTGTATTTGAAATAAGAAAGTTGGCATTGACCACTGTTACAGGACACACCCTGTATAAAAAGTTTTTATTGGAGAAAATGAGCAACTAAAAATACCAATCGACGGGTCCAAACGTTTTTCCGAACACGCCCCCATTTATTTATTATCGAATTTATTCCATTTGGCTGATACACACTGTATATATATTATATATACGTTCGGTAAATGTAACTTGCTGAATATTGACCCCCAAAATTTACAAATCTGACAAGTAATAAAATAAACACTTAAAAAACATGTGACTAAACCAATATTAATAATTATAGTAAATCTACATTTGGTACTATAGACAAATCATTAAAATTAAAATAAGAATTAAATTTGATATTTTTTTAATTTAATGTTTTAATTAAAATAGTAAATATGTAAATTTGTTAGTTTAAAACAATTTGTTAAGTCATACCCGAACACGCAGGAAGCTGGGGTAACAACATATTCTTTACTAATAAGTATTCCATTACAAGTTTGTGTCCCTTTTACTAAGGCGTGGAAAGGGAAATCCTCCAGCGAAACATCTGTTGTTTCCTAAAATTAAATATTGAGAATTGAAATTAGTAAACTGTTAAGAGGATGTTTCTTTTGTTTTCTTTAATATACACAAAGACAAAAATAGTCAGTGGCGGCTCGTGGTGAATTACATTGGTCAATAACAAATTTAACAATAGGCATACTTAAAATAAAAATAAATATCATATCTTTAAATTGAGCTTTAAATTCTCCTGAAGTTCCGGACTACTCTTCGTTATTTAGAATTGGAAAAAAATGCTGAATGACACGTTCGTTAAAATTGTACGCACTTTCCTTTTATAAACGATTTCTCGATACTTAACATTGCTAACGCGGATAGTCTATCTGGGCCCAACTCCTCAAAAAAATGTATGATCCCTCGAAAAACCCCAGACAAAGCCGTTTCATCATGGCCACGTAGTGCCATCTCGAATGTCCCACAAAATTTTACACAATCTATAATTTTGTTTAAACTATAACGACTTTTTGATGACATTTTCATTAAAATCTCTAAGAATTTTGTATAAGCTGTGTCTAGCTGAGTGCGAATATCAACACTTCCGACCGTAGCATAGTTCACCGAACATTTCATGTGATCTGAGTTAGAGACTTTATAACCATATATCCAGTTAGCTAAATCGTACATACTTATGCGAGAAAGTTTCGATGAACCTCTTTATTTTTGTATTTACTAGTTTGTCGTATACTGGTGGCAAATGATGACCACTTACCTTGAATTCTATTATTTTCTCAAAATCAAGTTCGTTAGCATTCTTTAGTTGTTTAATTTTTTGCGCTACCAACATTTTATTTCATCTACATTCACAACTTAAACATAGACAACCTTGAAATTGGTTATTTGTGCAAAATTAAGTTCGTAAGCCTTTTTTAGTTGTTTATTTATTTGCACTAGTCACTACCAACATTTTATTTCCAGTATATTTCCAACTCACACATGGATCATAAAAATAAAAAATATATATTACAAAAAACAGTATATAAATCAATTTTCATCGATTAAAAACGTCCGAAGCAATATCCAGTTAGAATATCGACCGCGCGACCTCTGAACAATTGAACTTCCGCATGCCAACGTGATGCCGCGACCGATCGATCGAATTATGAGAAGAGACCGGCTGATGACCCAAATCGCGATTTCATATTCTATTTGCTATCACGTTCGGCTGCCGCTCGGTAGCTGCGAAATCTTCGGGTACTTTCGTCAAGCTTTAAGGTAATCAGGGCAATTCGGACTGCCCAGCCTAGCTTAGTATAGCGTTTTTTATTGTGCCTAAAGAACGCAACAGACCATTCGAACTGCCGCGCGCGGCTAATAGTGTAGCGTATTTAACTTTTCCCAGGGTTCGCGTTGTATTACAACTATTAGGAGAGACGGTCAAACGAATAATTTATTTTCAAAAATATTTTTGGGGGGTTATTGACCAAATGACTCTATGGAAGAGCCGCCACTGAAAATGGTAGGGATTTTTTTCATGCAAATTCAACACGGTGGAACAAATTGGCGGCCTAAAAAATGCCTAAAAATTAATATCAAAAGACTACATATCGAATTGACTTTATAATATATGACAGTCGCTCAGATGTAATATTTATAACGAAAAGATATATAAACATGCTCCAGCTAATGCTGTGCTAATGGCAGGAAAAATCTAAAACTGCAAAAATACCAATTCTCTAAAATATATAGTTGATTTAAAAACCCCATATTTAATATTTTCATTTCGAAACAGTTGTAACTCCATAAAAAAGAGGTTAAAATCAGAGTAATTTTGAACTGCTTGTCGAACATGTTGGAAATCGTTTAATTTTGCTATAAATTTGGAACTAAGTACTTTGAAGTATTACAAAATAAAAATCTGAAACCCGATCAAAATCGGTTTGATAGTTTTGTCATTGCTCCTTTATAAATTTCTTTGGTCACGAAATTTCATGTCAATCAAAATTTTTTTTGTATTTTTTGGAACTGAATAAAAATATCTAATTTTAAGTTGGTTGAAGCAACTATTTAATAAAATTACGTATCTCAGCATGTAGACCAGTCTGTCCATAGAATGTTTCGATACATAATATAAAAAATATTATTTAAGCAAAAATAAGCATGATTTTTTTAAGACCACTGTTTTGTTCCGTCATGTTTAATTTGTACCAGTGTAAATATTAATTTTTAAGCAAAAATTTAATTTAGCCATTTGTTGATTTGTTTATTACCAGTTTACCACATTTAAAGCTTGCTCAGCATTTGAAATTAATCTTAATAAGACCTTCATTTTGATCCATCGTGTTGAATTCATATCAGTTTATCCCTATACCAAAAAACGTTTTTTTAAACATTTTATTTCGCCGCCATTTTGTTTCGCCATCTTGAATTCGTATTACAATGTTGCCTGTTTATCTCTATGTCAATCTTAATACTTGCAATAACTTTAAAATCAAATAACTAGGGTTTTTAGGCTAAATATGTTATTAGGCCGCCATTTTGTTTTGTTATCCTAAATTCATACCAAAATATTACCAGTTCGTTGTTATGCAATAGTTCATTTTTGTGCAAAATTTGAGGTAAAATGGATAATTTTTAGTAATATTTTTTTAACGTTTCACTATGCCGCTGTTTTGTTCTGCCCTATTTGTTTTTTACCAAAATGTTACGAAGTCGTACCTATATGAACCTTATTTTTTTATCAAAATTTTATGTGAATCGGATAAAGAGTTTTTTATCAATGTCGCGAACTGTCAGACAGACAAACATATCAACAGACACCACATCTTTTTCAGTTGACTCTTACGTATTACTTGATTGTTTGGCATTTTACTTGGCCTCCATTTTGTATCGCCATATTGGCTGAAGCGTTGCTTCACCTACATTTTCCAATCAATTTACTTACAAATAAAAATATTTTTAAAATATTGAGCATTTTATAATCTACGTTTTCATTATAAAAATGTAGTATGTTTTATATAAATTCACAATATTTACTTAATTATAGCATTATTTTCTATCAAAACTAGTGCGTTATATACCCAAAAAATAATAATGACTTAAAAACGTAGCGCGCTGAACACCTTTTCGTAAGAGCGACCATTTGACGTCATAACAAATTCCGCATCAGACTCCCCACGCACACCCGCTTTCGCGCTTAGATTTGTTTACGGCAGTTGCTATGACAACGCAGTGGTGAGCATCCGTAAGCCAAATAGAGATGGGATCGGCATTAAACTGCTGCTGCAAGCTGCAGGCCCTTATTCGCTTGTTATAGAATTAATGTAAATTACTGCGTTCGGACCATCGGAGGCGGAAGCAGTTTTGCATCGATCGAATCGGATCGAAATTAGCTTTAAGATATAGGTACATAACTGTTTTTTAAGAACAAAAAAAAAATATTTAAAATCTTATAAATTCATATTATTGCCTCTAAGTATTAAAAAACGCTCCAAAGCTATGGATAATTAACATAATATATATGATAAGGTTAAAAGAACAGCCATTTTGGGCGTGGGACTCCCAAAAATGTTCGCCTGCGGCGCTGTGCACCTATCCACTGTGCGCTTCCCCGTTCTTAAATATACGAGTCGTCACTGATGACCGGATTGAGAAAACATGTTTTTTTTTTTTTAGCTCCAGGGACACTAAAAAGTGAAGCTCTGTAAACACCTGGGAGGGTGATCTTTTCAGGTTTACAAATAATACTTCCCTTTTTACAAGGGACGTAACAATAGCCTGTTTCCTTACGTTTCTAAGGTTCGAGTTCGAACTGTTAATAATTATGTAAAAAAAACAATACGACTTCCCAGGAGCGTGCAGTCCGTGGAAGCAAGGGAAGCAGTGCTTCCCCAAAAAAAATTACAAAACATATTCTAAAATGTAATTTTTGAAATAGGAAACCATTAATTTAGTTTATATTAAAAATGCTAAAATATTATCTTAATTATCAAGCCCATAATAAATGCGGCCTTGACTCCGACCGAGCCACAATAGAAATCGAATAGAACTTATGCGGGCCGCTAGCTTCTCTGCAGGCAGCCAAGTCCTGTATGCTTGATTTCCTGTGAATCGAGCTTGAGGTTATTGAACTTTTCACCGGCTGTTTGCAATTTTTGAAATTCAGTCGCGTGCTTTAAGTAGGGGCGGAAGCTATCGTTGGAGTAGGTTCTTTGTTTGAACGGGTATCCATGTGTTTTGTGATGCGTACATCGCGTCGTGCATGGTGCGATATGGAAGACAATAATACTTACGTGGATATGCAAATACCGTCAACTTCGGCTGTCGGTAATAACGTTGAAAATGTTGGAGAATCTAGTAAGAAGAGTGTTTGTGAATGTGTGGTGTGTGTCTTAATAATAAAGGGATTTTCAACATTAAACTTCGCCGATAAGCTTCAAATAATTTCCAAGGAAAGGGCAAAACCGCCTATGAAAAATTTAACCACAAAAATGAAAAATTGTATTAGACATTTTTATGCGGAAAAACAATACGAACAATTTAAATGGCTAACAGGGTGTGAAAATATAAGTAAATTATTTTTTTTGGCCATGTTTACTTTTTGAAAATCCATAAAGCTATAAAAAGACACATTGTGTCCAAAGCGCATTTGCAGGCCGTCATAAAAGAAAAAGCCTTCGGCAAAACCAGAATTGAACACGTCCTTAATAAACAGTTGGAAATTAGTCACCGCCAACACAATGAACTAGTCGAAAAAAATAGGCAAATTTTAAGAAGACTTATCGATGTTGTTTCTTTTCTCGGACAGCACGAATTGGGATTTAGAGGTCATGACGAAACAAGGATTTCTTCAAATAGAGGAAATTTTCAAGATTTACTTAGTTTAATGGCTAAATATGATGATTGCTTAAAAAACCATTTAGAGCAGTCTAGCCTTTTTCGCGGAACGTCAAATCGAATCCATAATAATTTAATTTCCGCTGTTGCAACCATTATTCCAAAAAGAATTATTGTTCTGGTCGAAACAACTGATATCACAAATTTTAGCCAATTATCTATAGTAATACGCTACGTTAAAATAGGCGGGAGTATTCGAGAGCGATTTTGAAGTTTTAAGAATGTGTCCGAAAATCGTACAGCAGATGCATTATATACCGTAGTTTGTAAGGTTACTGAAGAAATTAATGGAGAGAAAAAATTAGTTGCTCAAAGCTATGATGGAGCTGCAGTCATGGCAGGACAATTAGGTAGTTCGAGAAACTTTCCCAAATGCTGTGTTTGTCCATTGTTTTGCTCATAAATTAAATTTAGTTTTATCCCAGTTCGTCAATCACATTAAAGAGTGTAAAGTATTTTTCGTTACTTTTGATGGCATGGCTGTTTTTTTTACCAAGACAACAAAACGTACACAAGCTTTGAACTCCATTACTCCGATTGCTCAAATTAGCTCCTACTAGGTGGAACTATAATGGAAGACTTGTGTTAACAGTATCTGAAAATCGTGAATCACTGATTGAACTATTTGAGAATATAATAGAAAATAATGAAACGTGGGACTCAGAAGCAATAAATAGTTCGAGAGGGTTTTTGGACTGTTTGAACGAGATTTAAATTTTAATTATTTGTTTAACATATTGTCAGAAATATTTCCATTCCCGGACAATGTTTTTAATATATTACAAACTAAAACAAATGATATTGCTTTTTACCTAAAAAAAGTGGATGATTTTAGATCCATATTAAGCCAAAAAAGAGATGACTTTGACCTATTTTGGGAGAAAACGATGACGTTAAATGTAACTAATGCAATTTTTAAAAGACAAGGAGCTGGAAGATGCCTACACCGAAGTGCCGAAATTGTGTGAATTAGTATTGACAATACCTGCCACAAATTCATCAGTAGAACGCAATTTTTTAACACTTAAACGTATAAAAAATTTCGTGAGAAATTCAACGGCGCAGGAGACTTTCGCATACATCGCTGTTGTCCATTGAAAATAAACTTCTCCAAAATATGTCGGAGCATCGACGTTTTTATGATGACGTCATTGACGAATTTGCAAAAAATGATCGAAGAATCGAATTACATTACTAATAAGTAAGTTTCTAAAAATTGCTTCCCTTTCTTAAAATTTCACCGCACGCCCCGGCAATTTCCTGAGTTGGGGGGCGGACGGTGCAGACACAACGCCTGCCTGTTGTTAAAATATCGAAAAAATAAATAGTTTTTCTTTTTGGCTGGAAAGCTTGTGTTAATAGACATTTTAATTTTGTGAAAGCCTAGTGTATACGTCTTATTATAGATGGTTTCTTACCTCCAGACATGTATATCCCCAAACAAAGAATGTCACTATAAACACCGGATATATTTCAAGGTTCATTTTTAAACTGCGGTTACTATTTATTTAGGGTATTGACACCAACTGCAAATTATTGCAAGTAAGAATGAAAGAGTACGAGTTTGTTCTTATATTTATTTATCTCCGATGTAAATATGTAGGCACTGGGAATTTAAGAATTTATTAGTCATTCTTTTTTATTAGTTGATAATATGTATGTATATCAGTTAATCTTGAATTTTGACGGGTCAAACCACGGGGCTTTCTTATATACTGGATGAATCACCACATACCCGTCAACGTCTAGCTGCTAATTCAAAGGATCAATATTTAATATATATATTTAAGATGACGGATATCAATAACTATAATTTAAAAATATTTGGAGATAAATAGGATCCATCAAACGCTACATTTTGTTAAATGGAACCACAGTAAATTTCCATTTTATTGCGTACTTAACATTTTCTTTTTAAAGATAGGCCCTTATTATCCATTAAAATTTAGACGAAACCCGTGTAAAACTACCCTCGACCTTTTGATTATTTTTCCTGGTTTGAGTTGAGTCTGGCTTACCTTTAACAACTAAATAATAAAATAGATTTTTCCTTTAAGTTTAATTATGGCTGCAGTTTAGAAGGGATGAATTTTAGAACATATACTTACTCGTAGGACAAATTTTTTTATTTTAACCTGTAGATTCCACCATATCATATATTTGTTTACCATCAATCCAGGGACACAATGATAAGCTAATATTCCAAAATATTTTAAGTCGAACATCTTTATTTTATATTTTTTTTACATATATGTCAAAATGGCGGACACAAAATAGCCAAATAATTGTAGAATTTCTCCGAAAATGTATATAGTGGTTTTTTATGTTTCTGATAACGAATTTGATATCAAATTTTGTAAATTCAAAATGCCTCATAACGTTCTTGTCTTGTTCAAAAATATTTAAAATTTATAATAAATAAATAAAAGCTCATATATTGTTTTTAATAAGAAATCGAATAGTGAGTATCGGGCTTAAGTCCTTTGGTAAATTGATTAAAACTTGATATTTAAATTTTAGAACGTATGTCTCGTGTGTATTTAAATAAATAATAATTATTGGAAATTCAAATTAACATTTTCGTTTACACTATATATGTTAATAATGAAACGCGACGGTTGGTTTCTCAACACATATTAACTTTATTATTTAAGGCATTTACAAGAAATATGTACAAGTGGTAAAAACACATGGCCCTTAAATTCCAATTTTCAGTCTATGTTTTTGGCACTGCACTTAGCAACTTGCCAGATTGCTCTCCGTCTGGGGCTTATTTAGAGCTGGAGCGACACTTCCAGATAATTTACGCCTTATTCCGGTTTGGAGACGTCACCCCGTGTATTTCAATATCTTCCATTTGTCTTTCTTAATAAACTTTTCTCATCTTGGCTTCCACTAGATGCCCCTTGAGAGTACTACTGGTCTCACGACATGACCTTTTCTTTCAAGCTATCCCCTTATCCCTCCCACTCCCCTCACATAGCGACCATTACGCTAATATTCTATGTAGAACTGCGGCAGACGAACGGAATAGAATGCAGGAACAACTAGGCCTCACACGTTCACAGCATCTGCTCCCTTTCTAGCGGAGTCGTTAGTTTCTACTCTCTCTCAAAACCGAACACATGGAACCACTTATGTTATAACACAGAGGTCGGCCTTCGACGAGACGAACCGGAAGAAGCCCTTAAATTCAGAGGGACCTTTTGACAAAAGTACCTACGCACAGTGGCGTGCCAACAGTTATATTTTGGGCTAAATTACAACACTCCTACTGTACAAAATATCATTTTAAATTAATTGAACCTAATTTATTTACAAATCTGTTATGCTTATCTGAACTAAGTCCTTTAGTTAAGATATCAGCAGGCATGTCAGCTGTCGGTAAATATTCTATTCTTATTAAATTATCTGCAACAACCTGCGTTATAAAATGATGTCGAATATCAATATGCTTCGACCTGTTATGAAACATCGCACTTACTGACAACTTTTATGCTCTCTGATTATCGTTATATAATCTTACACATTCACTTGCATCCGTTATCTTAGACATAAGATTTTTTAAGTATATGGCTTCCTTAGCAGCTTCAGAGAGAGCCATATACTCAGCTTCGGTACTGGAAAAAGCACCGCAAACATCGGTATGTACAAGCTCAAACAATTTCTTTGCTCTAGAACCCTTATGCTTGAAAGGTAATCTAGTCTGCTTACCTTTACAGCATAATTTGCAATTTTTTATCCCTAACTGCATATGTTCTTTAAAACAAAGCCCGTTCGGCAGACCATTCTGCATTTTATTTAAATAATAAATATTTATGTGTCCGAATCTACAATGCCAAACTTCTCCTGAAACAGTTGTTTGTGTCAACAAACAATTTTTAGACTTGAAAATGTTTAATTTATACATCCCATCAACTAGATCAGCTATGGCTCCTGGTTCCTTCTGCTTATTAAAAACTGTGGAAACATTATCCTTAAAACTAACGAAATTTCTATCTTTTATAAGCTGGCTTACTGACAATAAATTTGTCGTCAAATCAGGAACACATAAAACATCACCTGAACATTGGTTTCATTAGCTACAACAATTTCTGAAACTTGTGTAGGAGTCTCGTTCCTAATCTAGTCCTGTCTAGCAGTAAGGTGAACATTAGCACCGGAGTCTATGTACCAGTCCGATTTACTAAAGGTACTATTCATATCCAGTAACTTGGTTTTAAATGAGTCTGTTGCTACCGCAATATCAGACTGTTCAATTGCCATTATCATTGGAGAGAATTTATCCGGTAATCCTGCTAGTAACAACGAATCAGCCATTGGTCATCAATTTTAAAACCTGTGCTACGCAATCCCTGACTTTTCTCCACAATTTGATTGACATAACTTGTCACCGAATCACAATTCTCCGAGCGTGTAGAAATCAAGGTTCTTAACAAACCAATTCTCCTGGCAAACCCTTTGTTGTCAAAGAGCGACTTTAATTTTTCCTATAACTCTACGGTTGTCGTCGCCTCCTAAATATGAACATATAAGGATGCGTCAATGGTTAAAATTAACTTTGCCTTTGCTTTGCCGTCATCTGCGTCCACAACTTCTGATATGCATTTGGATAACCCCTCCAAAACCAGAAAATTTTCGACTGCAAGCGCCCAATCATTATAGTTTTCCCGTCCTCTTAATTTAGGAACATTAACTATGAAATTTCCAGCCATTGTGTTATGTTACACTTAATACTACGAAATCAACAGAACTTTTCGCGACTTTTCTACGAAACCCGATGTATTGGGCCCATAATATAGGCATTCACACAGTATCCTCTCAAGATATAATACTAGCTAGCAAAAAAACTCAAAGACAAACCAACAGCCGGTGTTGACGAAATACCCAGTTTTAGAGTAAAAGATTGCGTCAACGGAAGTAAATGTCCCACTTCTACATTTATATATATATATATATATATATATATATATATATATAAACAGTATATATACCTGTCTTTTAAGAAGGGTGATAAAACATTGATACAAAATTTTAGACCCATCCCGATACTCTGTAATTTTTCTAAACTATTTGAAATTATTCTGTATGATCAGTTATATTCTTTTAAGCTTCTCTCTCCCAAAGAAATAATCAAGGAGATTCAAGTTCTTGCACGACCAACCTGGCATCCTTGTCCCAGACTGCCTGCGAGTCACTGGATTAAAGATAAAATTTAGACGTTGTTTACACAGAATTTCAGAAAGCTTTTGATCAAATCGATCTCTGCTGGTACCATAAACTGGAGAACTTTGATATGTCACAACAACTCTTACAAGTAATGTTCAAATCCAAGTATCTATTGACGTATTTAAATTTGTGGAATAAAAGCACTTATGATCACCATCATATAAGGTCTCTTATGGTGTACCACACATTTGTTTTGAATGAATTTTTATAATGATCTTTAATATAACAAAATGTCATACACGGCATACCAGACGACTTAAAGTTTTACTAAAATTCAGTCTCTATTGGAAGTGATCACCTACAAAAAAACTATATGAATGGTGTCTTGCCATAAACTTGTATTAAATTTATCAAAATGTTAGGTAATGATCTTCAGTCGCAGAAATAACCCATTGATGTTTAAAGTCTAGATGGTCTGCAATGTATGTATAAATTTTGGTTTGAATTTGAAAACTGTTTTCTTTCAATATAAATTATCTTTACAACTTATTTGGCAAAACATGGATGACCTTTTGCGAACTGTAAAAATTTTAGGAGACACAAACGAGATATTACTTATATTGTCTTTCGTAAGATCAAAGCAACCCTTGACCTCCGTTTTTGGAAGTTATTTTGTACATTTCCAAAAGTCTTGAATTTTTAGAATATTCCCCACTGTTGTGAAATGTATAATTTTATTGGGGTGTCTGTTGTTAAAAATGTCTGCAGCTTCTCAAAATGTTTTATAATTTTCTCCAACAATTAAAATTATTTCAATTTTATCTTCTTTGCTTAATTTCAGCTGGCATTTCTTTTTACTATAATATTCAAACTGATGTTTCAATAAAGTAATACAATATTGTGGTTGACAATGGCAGTGATTAACAATCGATAAATAAGGACATTTTGCTAGTATGTAGGTAGGAACAAAAGTATGAAACTGGACTTGCCAGTAGGAAGCCAAAGTTTTACATTTCTTTGAAGTGATTTCAGATAGGAAGCAACTTTTTAAATCTAGTGCTAGATATGTTTTTTTATTTTAAGTAAGATTTTGTATTACATTTTGCTATAAAATAAAAATTAAAGGTAACTTTTCTCTCGAGTCAATTTCGATTTTTTGGAATTTTTGACCACCCTGTATATGCAATCTCAAGTTTGAATATTTTAGTATTATTTTGGCAGAAAGCAGAACTTTTTATAAAGATATATATATATATATATATATATATATATACTATATATATATATATATATATTTATATATATATATATATATATATATATACACATATATATACAGTGTGAAAAAAAAGTATGGACTACCTTTAATGATTTGGTAGTCTGTAGGTTTTATGGAAAATGCTCAAACAAGTTAATTTAGTTTTTTAGTTTCCCATATTCTGATAAAATCTGTCAAAAATATGACGTAATCGACATTTTTTTTAATGGCAACATATGGCATGTGATACATCATTTGAAAGCCCCTCTTTCGCTCAGTATGTTCATAGATTTTAGTGCGATTCTGTTGTTCCATTTCAAAATGGCGACCGTTCAATTGTGCGTGGAAAAAAGTATGGACTACCCTTAATAATTTGGTACACTTCAGGATTTATGGAAAATGCTCGGATATGACAATTTAGTTTCTTAGTTTCCCACATCCTGATAAAATGTATTTTTTTTATTGATATCTGTCAAAAATATGACAAATATCAAATAATTGAGCAAGCGCCAGAGCATTCAAATGATGTATCACGTGCCATATGTTGCAACTAAAAAAATGTCGAATACGAGATTGAGTGGAGAGAAGAGATTATTATTATCATTATCATTACCTTATTTTTAATTCCAAAATACTTAACATTAAGAAATTGCTTACGAATTTTGTCATTAAATTTTAATTAAACGGCCGGAATAATAAAAAGAAATATATTGTTTCAAATAAAGCAATTCGCTGGCAATTTTCCCCGTCGCGAATGGACAGTTTCCATTTCTTAAACCGATATAAACAGCCACTGCGCCATTTCATTGTTTGCCGAGTTATTTCCCCCAATTTCCATTAGCAAAGTGATTCCGGCCGAATGCGAAACTTTAAATAGGTCACTTCATATTGCTTTGCATATTGGCCCCGTCCAAACTTGTGGTGTCAACAGCTTAGAATTGCTTTACTTTGTGTAGATAAACCAAATATTATTCGAGCTTTACAGCCCGTTTCATATTACGATGCAACTGTAGTCTACCTAAAGCAATTAACTTTCGTTCCATCGTTGAATCTGGATGAGCTTGTGTGATAGTTTGATTTGCTTTTGTCGAATTGATTAGAAGAGACAAGCTGAGTTTAATTTTTATTGTTGTTTCCGGTATTTAGACTGAGTTAATTTTTTATAAGCTGTTATTTACTTTCACTGTGAAGTAAAAAACAGACATCAGTCGAATATTAACGTACGACAGTTACATGTTCCTAGTCAAGCCACCTTAGTCCGCCACTGGAGAGAATCACCGTTTACTGATAAACTACGAAATAGTGCAGTGTTAGACATTTCTCAGACTTTATCTTTTTATACCGTACTATATTATTTAATGATAATTATCCAATTTAACTTAGATTGCATTTTTACCAAACTTTTGCCACCGAATTTTATCTACACTGATAATTATGGATTTTAGCAAGTATTGTCAGTTCTTACGTTTTATCTATTTACATCAAGAATTATCTACTAATTTACTACAAAAAGCTAGGGAACCATGTAATGTTAACTTAGTAATTACCTGCTATTCTTGAAAGTCGGAATTAGATTTCCAAAAAACCAAGTTTAAGAGTAATTTTATTAAGTTCAAAGAGTTTGTGCGTGGATTTTTGAAAAAACGAACATCACAATCGTAACTGGCGCAGTCGGCAAAGGATTTGTCCTGTACAGAAGACAGCAACAACATAGTGCCTTTTTGGATAGCGTTTCAAGCGAACTTCTGGGGATTTCCAAATCTTCAACGGGACTTCAAAATTCAAGCAACAGACAACTTCCAGTGTTGGTGCGGTGAACTGTATATTCATTCTCTCCTTGCTTGGCCTGGCTACAGACTGGATATCTGCAATTGGGATGCCTGTCAATCAATGGAACGTACAGTGAAAGAAAAAGCTGAAAATTTGAAGAAAGAAAAAAAAACGCATGATGAGACTTATAATCATCCTCTCAATAATCCTTTCGAACTATAGTACTAATGCCTCTATCCAAAAACTTACTAGCCATATTGTACCCACGACTCTGAAAGAAACTAGAGTAATACTTAAGCAAACATACATTTGTGACATATATGAACCTTAGTGATTTACAGGATATTAAAAATACTCTAGAATTGCAACTTAATTTGACAACAAATAAATATATTGGCACATACAGCAAAGTTATTCAAAAATATAATTTAATAAACCAAGCAAGAACACTTTTCTCAGAGGTTAAGCGTTCTTTATAAAATATTTATCCTTACAAAAAACAGAAACGTGGACTAATAAACCTAGGCGGTAAAATATCTAAATGGCTATTTGGAACATTAGATTCTGATGACGGAAAAAGAATTAAATTGATTTTAAAATATCTTAAGAAGAGTATTCATTTACTTCAAGATAAAATTAATGAGCAAATATCTCTTGCTAAGGAAATTATAGCAAAAATAAATGACAGTTTTTCTGAAATAAAATCAAACATGATACTTATTTAACAGCCTATTAATGACTTGTCTAACGAAATAAATGCTTTAAACGTTATTATAAACTCTTTGTTAATTCTACAAATCCAATTAAATCAAGTTATAAATGCTATTACATTTGCAAATTTTAATAAAATACATCCAATATTCCTATCATTAGACAAGCTAAATACTATAATTGAAAAGGTTAATGATATTTATCCTCAGAATCAGTTAGTTCATTTTAAAAATCACCACAGCTTTTCTTGGTATTCAATTAATATTTGATAAAAATAAAATAATTTTTCTAATTCATTTCCCTATTTTAAAAGCTACTACCTTTAACACATACTTTATTTGTCCAATCCCAATAGAAAACAAAATAATACCCCCTCAAAAATCTTACCTTGTTCTAACTGAGAGAAATGAGTTATATCAATATCAAGATACACCATGCGAAGAAATTGAAGAAGTCCAGTACTGTCAAAACTATCTTCAAGTTGAAGAAAACTGTGTTGTCTGCATAGTCAAAAAGAACAAGCCAGCGAATTGTTCTACTATACCTGTTCACCTCAGCAAACCAATCGCCAACCAAGTGACCCCACACAATGTTCTGTTCACAACCCCTAGGAAAATAGCTGTCACTGAAAGCTGTTCTATGGTAAAGAAATCGGAGCTAGAACCTGGAAGTTACTTGTTCACTATTCCAGAAAAATGTTTTATTTCCATTGACCAAGAAAAATTTGTCGCTGGAAATCAAGAAGTCTCTCCAGCCATTCTAGTTCAATTACCACGACTAAACATTTCATTGCTGCCAGAACAGTCCAGAAAAGTGAAATTAGTCAACCTGGACCTAGAGGAAATCAGACACTTAACAACTAAAGTCAATGCACAACAACAAATTATTATTCCAAATTTAGAAAACAAAAATTGGCCTATATGGATACACGTACTAATACATGCTGTAATCTCAATCCTTATATTTTTGGGGATAACATGGTACTACAGAACTTGTTATCCATATCCACATCCTTTGCTGCTTAAGAAGCCCAAAGAAGGAAACATAGAGATGGAGGAGTCACCTTAGCCTTAGCCATTTCAGCCCTAAGGTTCCATCTTGCAGGGGAGGAGTTACATGTTCCTAGTCAAGCCACCTTAGTCCGCCACTGGAGAGAAGCACCGTTTACTGATAAACTACGAAATAGTGCAGTGTTAGACATTTCTCAGACTTTATCTTTTTATACCGTACTATATTATTTAATGATAATTATCCAATTTAACTTAGATTGCATTTTTACCAAACTTTATCTTTTGCTACCGAATTTTATCTACACTGATAACTATGGATTTTAGCAACTATTGTCAATTCTCATGTTTTATCTATATACATCAAGAATTATCTACTAATTTACTATAAAAAGCTAGGAAACCATATAATGTTAACTTAGTAATTACCTGCTATTCTTGAGAGTCGGAATTAAATTTCTAAAAAAACCAAGTTTAAGAGTAATTTTTTTAAGTTCAAAGAGTTTGTGCGTGGATTTTTGAAAAAACGATCATCACAAACGTAGCTCGATCTTGAAAAATTCCGACTACTTCCGAAGATATCCGAAACAGAAAATTGTGATTTCTTTTTTGTTTCTTTCAGGCTGCTTTTGAAGAGTTATTACAAAATAAGTTTTACATCTTAATAGCCACTTTTCCTCTTGTACAAGGTAGTATATTAGATTTAAAATCTGATTTATCAACTTCATTTCTTTAAAGGTAAACCAACGCTGTATTACACTTAATATTTGAACAGAAAATATAAGATTTTCCCCTGAAAGATAAGAGATAAAAGAGAGAGGCGGAAATCCAGAATCTTGCCAAATTCACAAAGGAGAGTTTTGAGTAATCTAAATGTGCAAGTGCATTACATAATTGGTTTTAAGAGGTCAAGAGCTTGTTAAAAATTAATTAAAAAATCCAGATGGGTATTTAAAAAATGAAGTTGATGATGAGGCCTCGAACATGAAACATGGGATTTTAAAAAGGATTGGCTCTAGATATGTAAAATTTATTTCGTAATATTCTCTTTCTCAAATGGAGCTAGAAAATAATAAAAAGGTAAAAGTCGATTTTCGATTTTTCACGGATATCTCCGGAAGTAGTTGGAATTTTTCAGCTATATCATTGACATATTATCCGAAAATAAATTGCGCAACTTTGCTCTGATTTAGCCAACCTCTTATATCTTATGGTTTTTGAAATGCTATTCTATCGAACTTGTAACACCATGTATTCATATACACTGCGCAAAACAATTAACGCAGCGCCTAAAATTTCGTCTAACTTTGAATGGAAATTTCCCAAGAATGGTTGATCCGATTTTGATGAAGTTTTTATCGAAATTTAGGTTAATTTCTCGCGAATATTCTTTTGATATTAAAATTCAATGTTACTTTGTTCTAGGCAATAATACAGGGTGAAAAAGAAAGACATGTTTTATTTATCAAAGTTTAAAACACCCTGTAGAATAAATCAGATGGATTCAAGAGATCTAACCAAAAGAATGTTGTAGCCCAGTATGTTTCCAACAAATCGTTTTTTTATTCGCTTCAATAGCACAATTTTTGCCTGAGTTACAGGACTTGTTGAAAAGTACTGCATTTGCGTTGCCCGGTAACAAGAGAACACAACTTATACCAGATTGACATTTAGGCGTCAGTTTCAGTTCGGTTTGAAATTTTTGTTGTAAAATTGTGTACAGTCATTCCAAGACAAACGTGTTCCTGCACGACGTCCTGCGTTAGCAGCAACACATCGGAGAGCCAGGCTAGAATGGGCTAACGAACGTATGAACTGGGCGGAAGCTGATTGGTCGAGAGTGCTGTGGACAGATGAATCGAGATTCTGTCTTTTTAATTGCGATAGATGGGTCCGTGTGTATCGTAGACCAAATGAACGCTATGTACAGGGGAATTTTGTTAATACCGTAATGTTTGGTGGGGATCAGTAATGGTTTGGGGAGGGGTATCTTTGAGGGGCTCTGGTCGTACGGAGTTAGTTATTGTGGATGGGAATTTAAATGCGGATCGATATATCAACGAAATACTGGACAATCACGTGAGGCCATTTGCACATAATGTTGGAGCGGAGTTTTTATTAATGCATGACAACGCTCGTCCCCATACAGCACGTTTAGTGCAAAATTACGTTAATAATGTTGGGATCGATGTCATGCAATGGCCTGCACATAGTCCGGACCTGAACCCAATCGAACATGTTTGGGACTTATTGGGCAGGAGATTAAGGCCTAATGAAAGACAGCCAAATAACGTGGAAGAGCTGGGTGAGCTACTCATCGATACTTGGAATGGGCTGGATGAGGTACTCATACGAAATTTGATATTAAGCATGAATATAAGGTGCGAAGCAGTCATTAGAAACAGAGGGAGAAATACGAAATATTAGTTCAATAGTTATAAAGTTTATTTTTGTTCGTTTTAGTTCTTAGTGTTTTGTTTTTTTGACTGTCGTGTTCATATCTTAATGTTACCTATTAAAACATGTTTTTCTAACTCCCTGTATTATTGACAAAACTAAACCGATCCTGGCCCTTGATATCACGAAGAAATTTTCGTATAACTAAACTAAAATGTAGAATAGCGCCATGTTCAAATATCCGGTAACCGATGCGTTCGTAATTTAAAAAACAGTATAATTTATTTTTCGTTGCACCCTGTATTATTGACTGAACAAAACTAATATTGAATTTTAGTGATCCAAAAAAAAAAATCTTCACAACCAAGCTACAAATTACAAACGTCTTCAACAGATTCAATTCAAACATGAACTGGTAAATTCATTTAAAACACAGTAAATGCAGTACTTTTCAATAAGTCCTGTAACTCAGGCAAAAATTGTGCTATTGAAGCGAATAAAAAAACGATTTATTGGAAACATACTGGGCTATAACATTTTTTTGGTTAGATCTCTTGAATCCATCTGATTTATTCTACAGGGTGTTTTAAACTTTGGTAAATAAAACTTGTCTTTCTTTTTCACCCTGTATTATTGCCTAGAACAAAGTAACATTAAATTTTAATATCAAAAGAATATTCACGAGGAATTTACCTAAATTTCGATAAAAACTTCATCAAAATCGGATCAACCATTCTCGAGAAATTTCCATTCAAAGTTAGATGAAATTTTAGGCGTTGCGTTAATTGTTTTGCGCAGTGTATTTATGCAGTATAGTGTACCTAAAGTCAATTGAGACAACATAAAAACTAAATATCTGTCAACAGTCGGCGATTTCTTTGTGAAGCATGGTCGGCGTGATAGAAATTTAAACTTACTTTTGTAAACCGATTAATTAAATAACAATAAATGTATTTGATATACGTAGTGTAGTAAATTGAGCATACCTCAAATTTTCCGCTGTCTCAATTTACTTTAGATACACTTTAATTACTTTAAATTTTCATAACAAGAAATTCTCATTACGAGGAAAATTCCTCTAAAAAATCTTTCCTTTTTTAAGGAAATAAATGCAAATTTATAAAACATACAAAGTTATTAAAACATCGCTCTGTTACACCAGTATATAATTTTTTAAATTTTATCTCTTATTATCAAATTTTTATTTTTTTTTTAGGTTTATAACTTTACTTTCATTATCTACAACAAAAAAATATGTTTCATTATTTATCTTTAAAAAAAGGGTAGTTTTATTCCAGAAAATTGGATTTTATGCAAAATTTGAAATTAATTTAATAAGCAGATTTTTTACTTTTTATTTAGTCCTCATTTTGTTTCGCCGTGTTATTTTTTTTTCGAATATGTTATCATTTTGTTCCCTCGACACTCGATTTTTGAGCAAAATTTGAAATAAACGGGATAAGTAATAGCAAAGAGACCGACGAAATTTGCAGAAAAACATTTCCGGTATCTAAAATGAAGATTCGTAAAATTTTTATAGAAGGCAATTTTTATATATTTTAGTACTTACCTCTTAAATAGGACATTCCAAAAGCCTTTTTGCAAATTTTCTGTAGGCTCCGAAAATTAGACTAACTTTTTTTTGTATTTTAATTTACATTATAACTCTCCATAGTGGCAAGTACTTTTTTTCTTTAATGTAGTGATACATAATAAAGTAAGTCATGAAGACCGGAAAGCACCAATTTTTAACTAGTTACATGTTTTTGCATTACCCGTTCAATAAATTGTCAGTATCCTTAAGTTTTTGAATCGCCCCATGAATCACGAAAGATAGGAGAAACCATGAAATATCAAACGAAAAGGGGACTTTTGTTGGAGTTCCGGTGGCGTCATCATTGAATATTCTGCGTATATCAACTATTTACCTAAATGACACATTGCTTTATTCCAAGTACACACAAATAATACCCATCCAGTGGAATTTTTTTAAAATTAAAATTCCTTTTCCTTTTTTCTAAAACAAAAGTAGATGAGTGGTCGGAGAAATGACTACTAGTTAGTATTCTGCAAAATTAAATAAACTTTTATCGTCCAGTTTTTGAAACACAGGGTGTTTAAATACGTAATTTAAGTATATTTTTTAAGGATTTCCAAAAAAAACTATAAAATAACATTTTTAAATAAACTATTGTTTCTTCTTAAAATTTTATACCCAAAGCTAACAAATAAAAAAAGATATTAAGCAAAAAAAATACAGTTATGTACAGGGTATTTCAGAATTACTGCACATCAGAGAAATACTAAAAATTGAACAAATATCGTTGGTATTAAACCTACGTATTAAAGCTATTTTATTATAGGGCCATCAACTAAAATACAGGGTTTATAATCGAAAGTTGATTCAAGATTATTTATTTGGAATTTTTATATGCATGTTAATTGTTAATTGGTACAACGGTTTTAAGAATCAAAGATAATGAGAATCTTAAATAAATTATTGTCACGTTTCTTGTCAAAATTATATTTACAAGTCGAAAACTATATAATATATATTGAAAAATTTAAATCTCAAAAATGTTATTTTGGACTTTGGTTTAAATAGTAATTATCATTAAATATCTTATTATAAAGAGTGAGTCCTTTTGTAACGTAATGTTTAATTTGTATGCATTTTTAATCTTTATACTCACAAAAACAAACATCATAGCTAAATATTTATAGGTTAGATGAAAATAAACGATGGCGTTCTATTGGACTTTTACTTTTAGGTTGGCTGCATTTCTTTACTGAGAAAATTACTTAACATCAAGTGTCTACGACTGATCCTCTACGGGACTCTACTGCTCTAGATCTACGTTTTGTACTAATTATGTACAGAGTTCACTAGTTCATTTAAATTGTTTAAGGAGATGTGCTTACCGCTTCTCAATCCAATAAAACGCATGAGTTTATAACAACATGTTTAATAATAACAAATGAAAATAAGATGCTTGTCTATAAGTATAAACTTTAATATTAGTTTATCCGAAAATCGTCAATTTATATTGTACACAATTCTACAAATTTTTTCTTATTCTCTTCAAGTTCGACCGCGACGCTTTAGTAACACAGAGAAGAGAGATATAGCCTTTAATTAGACCTTAACCATTAATTGGCGAGAGTGATAGAGCAATTTACTTTTTGTTTGCTCGAGAGAGAAAGAGAGAGTCGGATCTTTCAATTATTTGCCACCACCGGCGAGAGATTATGCATATTAATGAGTGTCCGATCAACACAAATATAAACTTCACAATACACAACTTCTAAGCCATTTATGGCGAGATATTTACTCAAATTAATAATTAGCCGCAAATTCCGGCGAGGCGAGAGAAAAAACCTGTTGAATAATATCAACCCCGTCTCGGTCAATCGGTCGATCAGATACTATTCTTCCGCGCTATTTTTCGGCTGTCCAAACTAGGTCGCAAAGACGCTAGCCAATAGAATAAAAGCTAGAAGAGCAAAAATGCGTCGGGCGGCTGTTTGTCCCAACGACAGTGATTTCCGCGTATTTTGTCTACGATAATTTATGTAAATTGACTTTTCACGGTACGATAAAGGAGGATCTTATGATTATTGAAATATAATTGTAATATTTGTAAAAAAAGGTGAGAGGATTTGAACAGCTCCCATACGCTTTTATAGTTTTGGATTCTTTAAATACGCAACTGTCACTTATACCCAATTACTTTGAAGTCTACTAGTTAACTACAAAGTTCCCATTAATCCTATACTATATATTATTACCAAGCGGTTACAATTTGCGAACATTCCGCCGGTTCTTTAAAATATAAGTTGCGGTACTTGAGTCACTACTATAATTCTGCCATCTATCTAACCATAACCCTTTATTTCGTTTTTATTTTTTGTTTCCCTAAAATACCAGTTTAGGTTGTTTTGTTCACGTATCACATAACCAAGTTGTGATATTTTTAATTTTCTATAAAATGTGGCTGAGTGACGAAAGCTAATTTTTTTCTTATGGTATGTGAAGCCATTGTGAACCTTTTTAACTTGTTACTCGTAGACAATAACACAACTAATTAATAGCTGTAGACCGAATTATAATGACTTTATAAGGATAACAGTGGCGACACTGTTGTCCTTATAAAGCCCACCCGCCAAAATGATGTAAAATTTCTAAAGGTTTAAATTGGGGCACATTTTATATTGACAACCTCTGTCTGGGTCGGTTGTAAATGTAGGGTTATGTTAATGTCTTACTTTAATAATCTATTAGAACTATCTAGCACAAACTTACTTTGTCATTTAGATTTTTAACAAATAACAATGTTTGTGCAAGCGATTAATGAGAGTTGTGTGCCAAGTGAATTTAGTAATGTAAAATATACTGAAGAAGGCCTACAAAATAAAGTTTCTTTTATGCTATTCTAAGAGAGCTTCTACCTCAAATTGAGGTGCTGAATGAAGTAAAACATACACTAAGACATGAAAAAATATTATCAGTACAGCAAAATAAATTCAAAATATAACAATGTGCAATATTTAATACCTTCTATTGTGGAAAGAGAGATCCCTTTATCTACATACAGAGTAGCACGACCCTCAGGCAGACTAAGATGGCATAAGGGTTATAGTATCTCAATCCCCGAAAGAAAGGATTGGGTGAGAAACAGGCTGGAGTTCTCCAGAGAGGCACTTGTTTGCTATACGGATGGTTCACGTATGACAGAGTTGCAATCCTCTGGTGCTGGAGTTTATATTGAGGCTACACAAACCGAGTCCAGCTTCCCTTTGGGGAAGTTTTCAACAGTGTTTCAGGCTGGGGTATATGCCATTCTAATGGCAATAATGATGAAGGAAGTCATAGAGGGGGCAGAGGGAGATATTGTCATATGCTCAGACAGTCAAGCAGCACTTAAGGCGCTCGACTCACCCACGGCGGGATCAGTTTTGGTTCAGGAATGCGGTGACAGGCTAGAGCAGTTGGTGCGACGTAAAAGAGTGAAGTTGGTTTGGGTGCCAGGACAATGTGGGATTGAGGGCAACGAGAGGGCAGATGAGTTTGCTAGACTCGGCGCCACCAGCCCGTATGTAGGACCAGAACCAGCTTTAGGCATCACTAGGCAGCAGATAAGGACAGCACTCGACGAATGGGCACAACATGATTTTCAACGTGAATGGGGCCAGTCCGGAGTCGGGAGGCAAGCTAAAGACTTCATTGTGAAGCCCGATAAGGGCCGAACAGAGTGGTTACTAGCCCGAGACAGGAAAGCTCTAAATTCCATCGTAGGAATAGTAACGGGGCACTGTCGATTGAGGAGACACCTCTTTATTTTAGGCATTGAGGAAGATTCTATCTGGACGGAGTGTCAGGAAGAGGAGGAAACTCCGCTTCACTTCCTGTGCAGATGTGAAGCGTGAGCGAGACTACGACGAGATATTTTCGGCACTACGGTCTTGCATAGGGACGAAGTTAAGGATCTTGCATGGAAGGATATACAGACTTACATAGTAAGAATAGGCAGATTCAAAGATGTCCGCTTGGTGGCGGGTGGTGGTTGAGGGAGGAGCTGGGGTAGACTGAAAGGGCCTTATGGGCCTACCAGTCAGGTCTCTAGACCTCTCTCTAACTACTACTACTAATACTTTTTCTTGGAGTAAATTTAAACTTAAAACATTTACGGTCATAGTCATTTACACATTCATCACAAACACTTTATAATTACAAGCAAAAAACAGGTGAACCAGGCTTAAATACATTTCTCTATATGGCCAATGGCTGAGAACTTCTTGTTTGAATCAATATTCATTTTAATAATCACAAAAACCAATAAAATGAGACACTAAAACAACCAAGCGTAAAGTAAACAAAGCGATTTTAGCAGCAATATGGCCGAACTAATCAAAAATTGGTTACTCTGTTGTTGCCACTGTCCTTATAAAATCACCGACCGAATCTCGTACCAGCGCTCCCTATTTCCGGAACCTCAAGTACAAGAAGTAATAGTTTGCTTGTGGTAAATAATTACTGTAATTCTTAGTTGCAACAGAAGAATAACGACTGGTAATAGTCAGTTTAAAGTAGCAGTAGAAGATAACTTTTTACTTTTTAGTAATACGTTATAGGAGTACATTTGAACGTAAAGTAGTCTCTGCAAAGTGCAAGAAGGTACTGATACCTAAAAGTTTTAATTTAGTAAACAGATTAGAAACAGTAACTTTGAATAATTACTATTATGTCACGGAAAAGAAATGAGGAGTCAATTCCTTAAGTAGTTGCTTGGCAGTAATTATTATATAATTACTTTACATGAAAAATTACTATAAAGTATTATTCGCAGTAAAAAATACATATATACTTACATTAACAACTATGCAGCTTGCTAGGCTTTCAGCAAAAAAACTGTAATTCGGTCAATTTTAGAGATAAGTCGGTGAATAAAAAAACAAACTGCTCCCAAAAAATGGGTCTTTCATATAGGGTGTAAACAATTTCTATACGAATCCTCAACTAATACACAGGGCAAGTCAAAAAATAGCAAAAACGCATAATTCTAGTTTTTACATTATTATCCAAGAATCTTTGAGACATTTTTCATTTGTTACAATTTTATGTGCAAGTGCGTCACCAAGTGACCCAAGTTTTGGAACCGAGTGTATATTTATTTCCCAACCTTTGATTCCCACCATTTTAAATAGGATTTAGAAGGCTATAAAAAAGAAAATTTCATTGGGTTTTCCAACAGTTAAACGGTTTATCATGGCGTAATTTAAATTTAACTTTATCGTCCATATCTATTAAACCGAAAATAGCACACAAATATCTCTTTTATCGTTCGAAAGCCCCAAAGCTGACCCAAAATCGTGCCAAATTACAATCTCAGATATTACAACTTACAAGTACATTTTCTACGACGACCACGAGTACTTTAGAGGCAATACCGGAGCACGGTATGTCATCAAGTAATATAGTTAATTAACGGATAAGACGTTTAGTTCAGATTTTGGGCATATTCTTTTTTATGCCATTTCAAAAAAATGTGCAAGTTACCTATTGGTTCAAATTCTTTTATTTGCAGAACTCACCGCAGTATGGCAAAATCATATGTAAATATTAAATTATATTATCCAATTTCCGTTATCCTGGAAATTAATTAAGGTACCTAAAGGAATCCCTGCAATTATTTTATAACATGCGATCTGAATCACTTCCTGAAATCCCTGGATGTCATCCACATAATAGCGGCCGCAACTATAACAACCTACTCAAAATTAATATCCGTTAGGTGGACGTTAAAACGCTAACGACCTCGGACATTAAGCGAACACGAATGGCAAAAAAGTAATTTAATCTCCGTGGTTACAAACTTGCCATTAATTAAAGTAATTATATTTGTTATAACGGCTCCTGGAGCTCATTATCAGGCCACTCAAAGAGCCAGTCAGGTTCTGCAGCTGCAATTAAGGGCCACTGAAAGGAGAATTAAGAGACGTTATTGTGGAAACATAAGACAGTGAAAAAAGGGTTCGTGCGTCTTAATTTTCGGATTAAGTTCAGCCGCTTTGGGCAAAATAAATTCCTTGGTAGAAAGCCTCAGAGAATAAGATGAAATATTGGGATTAGGACCATATATAACACACAATCTAACTTATATGAAATCATGTGAGTTACATCGCCCATAATGCTAAGGATTACGTCATGTTATTTAAAGACTTTAAGCTTAAGTCTTGAGGTACTCAAGTTGGCCTCAGCAGCTCTCTGTCGTGGCTATTTATAGGGGTGGTTGTCAGTCGAGTCCAATTCAAACAAACAAAAATGGTCAAATTTTGTATATCAGAAATAAACCAATCATGGTATATGACAAAAAAATAAATATATATATATATATATATATATATATATATATATATATATATATATATGTATATATATATATACACACACATATATATATATATATATATATATATATATATATATAAATATATATATTTTTTTTTTTGTCAAGGTTATTCATGCAACCGAGTTGCCCGCTGAATATACGTATGTTTATTCATTTATTATTTATCATATATATATATATATATATATATATATATATATATATATATATATATATATATATATATATATATATATTATATATATATATATATATATATATATATATATATATATATATATATATATATATATATTATTCTGGTCTTATAATGTATATATATTGGCAATCTCCCTACACAAAATCAAAAATTTATTTTATGGCCGGTTTCCTGATGATGTAGGAATAAAGCTGTGGTTATTTTTTTTGTTTATTATCTGATGCTGAGTTTATGCTCTTCCACTCTTGCTGATATTGCCTGTTAGTTTGCCCCACGTACAACTTTTCATACCTCAAAAAGTACCTGACACGGAATACTGTATACTCCGTGGTTTTCCAGTTTGATTTTATCTTTTGGGTTTTCAAGTAGTTTACCTATAGTTGTTTGTAGCTTGTGTATTGTTTGTATGTTGTGTTTCCTAAGAATTCTTCCGATTCTGTCTGTTGTGCCTTTTACATATGGTAAGACTACTCGTTGCTTTCTCGGTTCATAATTTTTGTTGTTCGTTGTTCGGGAAACTTGTGCATTAATAGCTTTCTCTATGGTGCGATTTGTGTAGCCATTTTTCTTTAAAGCACTAGATATTACCTTAAATTCGTTTTTGTCTCGTCTATGTTTCAGTTAATCGCACGGATCTGGATATTATGGTATTTGCCACAGCTTTAATTTGTGTTGGGTGATGATGTGATTTTGCATTTAAATATCTGTCTGTATGTGTTGGTTTTCTATGCACGGTGTATTCGAAATGTCCGTTATGCAGTTTTGTGACCAAAACATCTAAAAATGGTAATTTGTTGTTTTCCTCTAACTCTAGAGTAAATTGTATTCTGGGGTGGATTGAATTTACGTGAGTCAGAAATTTTTCGAGCTCTGCATGACCATGTTGCCATATAATAAATATGTCGTCCACATAACGAATCCATAATTTGGGCTTTAAACTTGCTTTCTCAAGAGCTTCTTTCTCGAAGTATATCATATATAAATTCGCGACTATTGGTGATAGCGAGGATAACCATTTGATATCTAGGCTTGCTCCGAGATGATATCGAAATCCTGGGGATATAACGATTTGACAATCTTGCTATGATATGCGTTTTTTTCAAGGACGATATCTCGTATCAAGGACGATATCTCGTATAATTCGAGTGAAATGCTCGGAGTTTTTTACAAAAGAATCAGCTTTTTCTACAGTTGGTTGCATAATTTCAGAAAGGTATTTCTCCAGTTTTTGTAGCGGCGAATTAACAGCACTAACACTAGGTCTGATGGGCGCCCCTGGTTTGTGTATTTTTGGTAAACCATAGAGTTTAGGACATCTGCCCAACTTTTCCCGTGGTATGATTTTTTGTTGAATTTCGGGGTTTATTGGTGAACTTTTTATTTTATTTTTAGTTGTTTTTTCTAGGTACGTTGTCGGGTCCCTTGGAACAGGCCTATAACAATTGTCTTGTAGGATATCCTGCATTTTTTGTACGTAATCTTGAGTATTCATAACCACAGTTGCGTTTCCTTTATCTGCTGGAAGGATTATGATCTCTTTATTTTTTCGAAGGTTTATTAGAGCCCTTTGTTTAGTGGCATTCAGGTTTTGGTTTTGGTAAAAATCAACATATATATATATATATATATATATATATATATATATATATATATATATATATATATATATATATATATATATATATATATTTTGCTTGATCAAAGAAAGTTCCGTACACTTTTAATTATCAGGGTTTATGTTCTTTTCAGAACGACAGTAGTGAACGGATGTACACCCGGAATGAAAAAACATTGTATTTTTCCATCCGTGAAGGAGTAAAAATCAACATATATATATATATATATATATATATATATATATATATATATATATATATATGTATATATATCGCCCATTGGCGTGCGAGCCTAGAGCGGAGAAATGGTACGATTTTTAAGAAAAACATGTTAGCGATTTCTTTAACGATATTTTCAATCTCGATTCTTACTCAGCATCATCAAGAACCCCCTTTTACCAAAAAAAAATAAGTGATTAGATTTGCGAAATGCGAGCTCTCAGAAAATGCATTTTTTATATCAAAGGCAGAAATCTCTTAAACCATTGTCTAAAACAAAGTTTCTTCAGTTTTAATATAAAATTGAATTTTTTAAAAGGAATTTTTCTTTTGAGCTCAACGTAATTGGTGCAGTCAGTAGGACTTGATGCTAC